>JAIOTZ010000195.1:0-76202 GCA_023374045.1 Limonium bicolor
GGAATTACACATATAGGGCAATCACTTGAAGGTTTTTTACAATGGAAATCATTAGTCAGCATTCTGCTTGGATGTACTGAAGCCGTAAGTATTCTCATTTGAAATGTGAAAAATCCTTCTTTTACTTCAAGAAACAACAGCAACATTGAAAATTTTGTGATGTTGCCTATAAAGCTTGTCATTGTCACAATAATCGTAAAGTTAGTGATGTAATGTGTATACTATTATTTATACTCACACTTGAAGATTCTGATATGAAGTTTATGTTATTTCTTGGCAGCCATTTTATACTTGGAGTCAGCTACTCACTAAGGTATAATGGACATTATGTTCCTTTTCCTCTTTCGACATTATACCCAAGATAACTGAATGGAAAATAGTGCATTTTTGTTGCCTTAGATTGGTCCACAGGATGAGATAAATTTGAGATTCACTCACCATCTTCAATACTGTTAGCAGCAGCTATAATAATAGCTTTGTCATATACTTTGTAGTTCATTGCAGTTTTATATGAGAGAAACTTCCAACAATATTATGCTAGTTTGCTATATTCTGAAATGCACTAGTATACATTATTTAATGCCATTATATTGCAATCTGAAACTTGCAGTTAATGCTCAGTTTTGCTCTACAATTGCTACTCAGTTTTGCTCTAGAATTGTTATTGAGTTTGGCTCCAAAATTGCTGCTACTACTGAAATTTCAAATCTGTTACAACAGGTATTTCTTGCTTCATATACTGCTATTGTTACAGTTTTAGATGATATAGATATTACAACTATTATGAGCTTTGTTGTTAATCTGTTTTACTTCTTCTGCTTCTTCTTCTTGTTAATGCTCAATAATCTAGAAACTATACAATCATAGGAGTGGCCGATTGTTAATCATCCTTTCACCTCAATAGAAAAACACACACTCCCAACTATGTTTTCTAAAGCTTAAAAAAGCAGAGCTTTCACTGTTAACCTGGTGTATTAGCTTAGCCTTCTTTTCTAATTATGCTCACTCTTCACCTGATTACCTAGATGTTTGAGCACTGTAAGCATTATGCTGCTGTAATTTAAAGTTATTACACAACAGTATTCAAGCTGCATTCAGGAGTTAATGCTCAGTTTTGCTCCAGAATTGTTGTTGAGTTTTGCTCCTAAATTGTTGCTACTACTGAAATTTCAAATCTGTTACAATATGTATTTCTTGCTTTATATACTGCTATTGTTACAGTTTTAGACGATATAGATATTACAACTATTATGAGCTATGTTGTTAATCTGTTTTACTTCTTCTGCTTCTTCTTATTGTTAATGCTCAATAATCTAGAAACTATACAATGATAGGAGTGGCCGATCGCCAATCATCCTTTCACCTCAATAGAAAAACACTCACTCCCAACTATGTTTTCTAAAGCTTAAAAAGCGGAGCTTTCACTGTTAACCTACTGTATTAGTTTAGCCTTCTTTTCTAATTATGCTCACTCTTCACCTGATTACCTAGATGTTTGAGCACTGTAAGCATTATGCTGCTGTAATTTAGAGTTATTACACAATAGTATTCAAGCTGCATTCAGGTGTTATACAATGCAGATTTTGAGTGTTTAAATTCAAGATACCCAACCTGTAATAAGCTTTTGGTTATGATTAGGTTATGGTCGGAAAATATGCATTGTTTACGTTGTTAGAGTGACCATTAGTTGTTATTAAATACCGATTTTTCAAAAGTTGTCAATAGAAAACAAACTAAAGCTCAGCTGAGATGGTAAATGTTTGTCTAGCATTCTGATCAATTTTGTGTGCTTCTGTGGACAAATCCTGAAGACAAGTTGACGCTATAGACTGTACCAGAGCACCCATGGGTGCTATGGGAAGAATGAACTGTTCCAGAGTTTGTATGCTGGTGCGACCAAAACAAACCGAAGAGCGAACTAGACCTTGGGTTTGAAAGAAGTATAGCAGAAATAAATGAAGATAGCTAGTGCTTACTTTGACTAATTTTAGGGTTGACATTGAAGCTTTATGTTGTCGAGCTGTTTCGTTTGATATGCTGATTGTATGAATGTTCAACAATTAGTTTGAATTTGTTTAGTATAATTAAAAATAAAATTTTTAATTGTTATGAAAATATCTTCATTAGTACTATTACTACTCGATTAGAATCTATATTACAAGTGAATTTACATTATAGGTGTAAGTAAAAAATATGAAAAAAATAGAGACGAATTAGTGACGAAAAATTCCATCGCTAAAAGTAAAAGCAAAAATACAATATTCCATTGCAAAAATATAAAATTCCATTAGCTACGGATTTGTTCGTCACTAATTTTGTTGTTTCTAGTATTGTTATCAACTACCCCACACTCTGTAACACCCCTCACATTAAACGCGTAATAATCACTCTCGTAGCATAATTAAAGACGTCTCACAGCGGAAGTTAAACACTAATAATCCTCACTCGGGTGTCACATTCCATTACTCGCCCATACGAGTAAAGAAGTAGAAAAGGAATATAATAACACATCGACAATAATCAACCGCAGTGATGAACAAGATATATACTACATCATTCTAAGTTTAAACTAATACAAAAGATAAGCGAGCATCTAAGGTAATCCCAATGTTTACATCGTACTGAATATGAACTAATTCTGAAAGTGCAATAAATAAATAAATAATGTCGTTGACTACCTCGAAGGCCCGCACTCCGGCTTCATAACTCAATTAAGTCCTGAAATGTGGGTGCCATAAAGGCTCAGCCAACTGCTGGTATGCTAAATGTGATCCTAGACCCTTTAGGCCACTTAGGTCGTTTTCGCCGTCTTGATTAACTTGTGGTTCGTTTCATGCTGTACCGTTTACATGCTCATAACATAAATGTAAATACGGAATTAAAACACACAACAAGTATTCAAACATTCACACATCAAGACATGCTATTACGACATTGATAATTGAACAATTAAATACGAATCAACAGTAATGTAAGAGTTAGCTGAAGTCCAGTATCACTTGATTATTTCCATCACATGAAGCCCCGCTTCCACAATCTCACATAAACATACGGGTGTCATGTTAAGGACAATTCCCCGTTTAACCTAACACATTAATAATTTGGACAGTGGTCCGGTGCCATCTACAATGGGTAGATGGACTCACTTATCTACAGTGGTAGATGTCCATTAGGCCGAAGCCATTGTATGGTGCCAACGGTAGCACATTCTGACCGACGATCGTATCCGGCTCGTCAGATAAACAAGTAGACCCTAAACGGGTGTTAGAACTCTAGTGATCACTATGCGCAACCTGCTGGAACGTATGCAGACCAGGATTTAGGAACATTGTTTCATTAATTAATTATCACACTCTCATAAGTTAGCGTATTTTAATTAGTCTCCTGAAGATTCAACCTCGTTATTGGAGAAAACACATTTTTATTGGATGCCCTATTGGGTATTACACACAACCTAGAAGTCTGCTATGTGATGTTCAAAGGTCGAGTCATCACTCTAGAGACGGTTAATACCGGGTCTCTAAACTAAGTTTCTCACTTAGTGTGTTAGGAGTTGTTTACTCTCACAAGATAGTATCTAGAGTCTCTCCCGAAAGTTCATGCACAGTTAGGGGTGATAATCAGTATCACATGTCCGAACGACGTATGCGCACAATTAATAAACGCTTTGGCGATTGGAAAACATAAGCACATACAATCACATGCATAACATTTATTATCTGACATGCAAGCACACAGTTACGTCCGGAACCCAAGGAAACCCTCGGAGTTTTCAGATCACACATTCACATACAGTTCACCGTTGAACAATATAGCGTGATGATCCACGTCTATCCTCTAGCAATCCCGTAGCTCGTATCTAATAGTTCGTACCTCTGGAATACATCACTCTAATATCAATGTCTATATTACGAGTCTACTTAACCATCATAGATAGGTTCTAATATTGCCCTGTAGTTATACCCTTAACCGGTTATTGTTTGGCTCAGGTTTATATTAAGTCTCGGAATTTAATTTAACCATACTCTATAGTTGTAAGAGTATAATATTTCGTAACGCGATAATATTCATTACTTAAGGATTAAATTCCTAGTAACCCATACCATTTATCAAGGTTATTTGACCCTTGTATATTTACATACACACATACATGTTGATCTCCATATATATATATATACATAGTTCTTGTTATACTTAATTTGACTAAGTTATATCCTAACTCTTAATTACATATTATTTTATGTGTCGGTCAACTTAACCACTCGGTCAACTTGTGATGATTTGGTCAATCAAGTTTGACTTGGTCAATGTTACAAGTCAAGGTTACATTATATCCAATATTTATTTATCAACTCATACTATATCATATTATAACACCTATAATCATATTTCCAAATCAATGATTCTCTCCACACTAACCCTATATGATTTATCAATCATATTATATTTTCACCTTATATTATAAATTCATATCACGTGAATTGTAAGGTTTTCCCATAATGCTTTCATTCATAATTTCATGTGGAGTACACATTTATTTGTTTGTGTCTTTTATTCCCAAATCTCTTATTAATAATTCATCTTAATGTTATACAAGATATTTTACACATTGTTACCTTCCTTATATTATAAGGTTTCTTATCATATACTATACTCCCCAATTTCCAACTTAACCCATTATTCTATGTGGTTATTTATAAGGTATATTTATACCATAATAATCCCTTTATAATATACTCTCTTATACTTTAATATATAGTCACTTTATATCATTTTAAACCTTATATTAAATTGTTCATTGTTTCTGAAAATTCCAAACCAACCTTATACTTTCGACACTTTAATATTCCTTCCCTTCCACTTTTGATTATTTACAAAACAACCACAAATATTATTTGTTGTTACTTTTTCTCTCATTATTTAATTTATAACCTAAGATTCCAATACCTTATAAAATACAAACATATATACATATATATACCCAATTCGAACAGTAACCCCCTCTTTTCCAAGTTATTTTACCCACAACACTTACTAAAATTACCCCTCTTATTCTTGTAAACTTACAATTTAATCCTAAAACTTTATATTATACATATTAACTTATTTAATTCCAAAAGTTCCCAAAATAGTGTTATACATTTCCGAACAGACCCTAGGTTGTTCCAATATTATTTTACACCCCTAAGTTTCAGTTATTACATAATAACCCCATAAGTTTATAAATGTTACATTTTAATACTTAAACTATATATTATAACCCTTAGTTTATTAAATCACCAAAATCAATCTAAAATTCACCAACATTATGTACAGACCCCTACTGGTCATCTTAACCTCATTCCAGCCCTTAACTTTCGAAAATTACATAAACACCCCAAATAGTTTTATAATTTTCAGTTTTAACTTAATACTTGATTTAAGTTACCAAATCAATTACTTATTTTTTTCCAACTTGGTCAAACACCATATATGGTCAAGGTTGACCCTCCAAACACTCCTTTGACCAACATTTATAAATAATTACGAAAATACCCCTATTATCTTTCTAGTTTTATATTTAAGTGTTTAAACTTTATAAAAATCACATTTTATGTTCTTAAAATTCCTAAACAGCCCCCCATTCAGTTTTAATTATTGTTTAGCACCCTCAACTTTATTTATTTACGGTTTGACCCACTTGGCAAGTCTTATGTTCATTTTAACATTTATAAAGTTTATAAACCATAATATAACTTTATATTTAATTTATGTTACACCTAAATTCATCATTATTCATACAAAATGTTCCTAGGTGAATATGTTCACTAAAATTACCTCTTTGCACCAGAAACTTAAATAATACATTTAATCACCCAAAAACTTAATAAATAATATTTAAAGCCTTTAATAACTATAATAAAAATGGCCTAAACACATGGCCTTAAACATAATATAAACATAGTCATAAAATGACATTAAAATGCCCACAACCTATACATTATACACGACATTGTTCCAGATTTACCTTAACTCTTAAAATCATTTTCTTTCACTTTTAACTTATAAACTTGACTTTAACAAGTCATTAGCAACTAGATTCACCAACCAAACATATAACCATAATTTTCTACACATTTACAAGGTTTAAACAGCACTTATACCATTACACATTCTCGGCTATAATATATATTACAAGACAATAGTCTTTTAAGTCTTAAAAATGGTTTTAAGTGTTCTTACCTTGTAGTAAATCAACCAAGGAGTCCAAAAAGCCCCTATATGCTCTCGACACTGTTTATATACAGACCTTTGGTTAGATTTTATTTCATGATATTTTGCTTAACCATGAACACGCTTTTAAAGCTTAATTAAGGAGTTTACCTCTTTGAACTTTGATTTTCCTCTTGGAAACTTTCTCAGCACTTCCTGGGTATCCTTAGGACCATTTGGCCACATATTATGCCATGAACAAAAGTTTAGTTAGTGATTTTTCCCAAATGACAAGCTTAAGGAGTTTTTAAGCCATATTAAAGAGAGATTTTACCTTGAACTTTTGGGAGGGTTTAGGTATGGTTTTCGGCCACCTATAACAATATGAATAACCTTAGTTTTTGTAGGAAAAATGATAAGAGATATTAAGGCTTGAATAGCCATGGGAATCCATGATTTTACCTTCATTTGGAGCCCTTTTTGGATGGGTTTTGGAGCAGCTCTTTGGCTATATGAAGAGGTCTGGAAACAACCTTCAAATGGGTGCCAAAAGGTATAGAAAAATAGGTAAGTAACAGGTCATTCTTGGACTTAACATTTAAGGGAGGTAAAAAGGTGTTTTAACACATTTTTCCTTACCTTAAGGTTCTTAAGAGGTTCCCCTAGCCCATGGGTTGGTCTTGGACATGGATTGGGTCCTCCAAGTCTGTTATGGTGCCTTATATGGAGTGGGAAGAGTTAATTTCGGCCATGAACATAATTAAAGGAATCAGGGTGTCTTAAAGCACATTTTTCTTACCTTGACTTACCAATCTGATTCTCCTTGTTTCACCACGGTTTTTACTGACCCATGCTCATATATTTTGAGTTATAATGAAAGAAGAGAAGTGGTTGGTGATTTGGAGCAAGGAAAAGAAGTCTTGAGGTAGAAAAGGGCTTAAAACACCATTAGAGACTTAAAGCTTGAAAAGGGATGAAGATGGTAAAAGATGTGAGTATGATGCTGTAACCAAGTCTGGAATGAAGAGAGGGGAGTGCTGTAAATGAGCATGGGCAAAGAGAAAATGATTGTGAGTGTGGGTATAAGTAAAAGATGATTTTGTCTTAGGTAATTAGGTGTGTAAGGGATAGGTTTTGTTTTTATGTGCCACGTGTATCATTCAGCCTTCTTTTCCCTTGTATACAGCCGAGACAAATGGGAGAGTGCTGTTACATTTCTAGTTTGTGTGTGTGTAAGAGAGGATGATGTGTATTTGTCTTATATGAGGTGAGTTGTTCTTTAATGCTTATTTTTTATTCTAGCTTACTTTTTGACTTCTAATATATCATGTCTGATTTTTTTTTGTGTCCCATAGCCTGATTATACAGCCGTGAGTGCAGGAGATGTTGGGAGGTATTTGTTGTGTGTGAGAAGAGATGAGAGGAAGAGGTGTAGAAAGGCGCTTTTACCTTTTTCCTCTTTTGTACATTCTTGTCTTCTTTCTCCTTCCACTTTTTCATTTTCTCTTCTTTTCCTTGTGTATGTGGCTGGCTGTAGTAGTGTGTGGGGGGATCATTTTGAGTTCCAAGTCTTAATGTTAAGACATTAAGTTTGTACACTTGTGAATTTATTTATGTGTTAGGTGGTAACATGTGTTATTTTTGTTTTAGTGTGTATATAAGTGGTTGTTGTGTTTAATAATTTGTTTGACTATATAAAATGTTTTATATAGTCTAATGAGTAATAGTTATGATACTTACTACATGTATTAATATATTACATGTGGTATTAATTTTAGGAGTTGATTTCTCCTTAGTAATGTTCTCTCTTTGATTAGAGATTTAATGTATAGTTTGGTGTCCATTTTGGACTATATGTTTATACACTAATGTTTATAATGAGTATTACTCATTATATGAATATTTGGTAATTATAACCTTCATTTGATTTAATTCCTTATTAATTAAGGTATTTAATGTTTGGGGTATTTTAGTTTACCCCCCTTAAAAAGACTTCGTCCCGAAGTCTCATTTCTAATCAATTGGTCCTATATAATCTAGTTCCATGACTAGTATCACTCATAGGGATCAAGTCCCGTATCTTCATATCTCAAAGTGTAGTAAGTGCACATAATATCTCATAAGCATAGTGCAATAAAGGTACTTCTACTGTATCATACGAAAAAAAATCCACACACGGTGCAACTCAAGTGCACGGCACAATATTCACACATCCACACATGGTGCAGCACAAGTGCACAATACCACATTGGTTATATCACTTTCCACATAGGGATATATATATATATATCTATCACAAGTATCTCCAAGGATACATCACAAATGTATTCACAAACATAATCGAGTATCTCGTAGGATACATAACACACATACAAGTGCACAAATGCACATACAAACAATTACAACTAAGTATGCCCCGCATACGTACCACAAGCACAACATTAACAACACAAAATTCTGGTATACGCCAGTGCACGCCAAGAGGCTCTACCCCCCTTAAAAAGGGTTACGCCCTGTGACCCCCAAAGTATCTAACAACTGCTATAAGAAGAGCGCTGGATACTTGGCTCGTATAGAGTCTTCCAACTCCCATGTGGCCTCTTCTGCCTCATGGTTTGACTAAATACCTTTGACCTTTTAATGGTCTTGGTCTTGGTCTCCCTCATTTCCGTATCGGGGATAAGGAGTGGAGTCTTCTCTTATCTGAGAGATGGGTCTAATTCTAGCCATTTGGGCTTGAAAATATGTGGAGAGTGAGACGCGTACTTCTCTAGCTGGAAAGCGTGAAGTATTTTGTGCGTTCTATCAAACACGTTGTAATGGCCCACTCGTTCCGTAGTGAGGTGCAGACCCACAAACATAGGGTTCAATTTGCCCTTTTCATTCTTATGGATGTATTATGGATTGTTTATTAGTAGCAAGTTATTGCTGACCCCGTTCCAATGTGATGTTGCTATACACGGTCTTTCTTCCTTTTGGAAATAGAGGTATCTTGATCGGAGCGGTATCTTTATTGTACGTACGCTCGATTTGATTCAAGTCGCCTATCCTGGTATTCCGGATGACTAGCATTCATGTTCGTACTATATCCTCAAATTTTCCTTGTCTTCACTTACCGAATTTCAGTTAATGGTGAGATGTGACATTGGCTATCGTTAGCATTCAGTGCTCTTTGCACTTGTCTCAGCAATCTTGAGACATACTATTCTATGTATTCACTGAGATAGTCCTTGTGATCTCATGTCTCCAGGTTGTTTTGTTCCGGAGTAATACGTTAATTGTAGTATTTGTTAGGTACTTCTCGTTGATGTATATCGTGTTTTCTCGTATGTCGGTCTAACAACAATACTTGTATTGTTCGCCCTACGCTTCTGCTGGGGGAAATTCATTTGTTATTCTTACTATTTTTTTTGTGTTATTCTTCTTTCAACATCCAATGTGGGTATGCTCTACGGCATTGAAGCATTTGTCTCAGGGTTTATCTTGTATCTTTCTCATGTTGCTTTACCATGAGTGTATTTGTACATTTATGAGTCTCCACGTGGGTATGTAGCGTTGAAAGCTGTATTCACTTGGAGTGTATTTTTGAATGGTCTAGACTACTGTAGTCTTCCTTTACAATAATTTTGTTCCCCATTATTGAGTTTTATTTGAGTTTTACTCGTCTAATTCGTGCCAACGTGTTTATTTCTAATGGCTGCTTATAATGGTCGCTAATGTGCGTACCATATCGTTGAAATACCCCGAATAATTATCAGTTTAAATTCGTGAAGGTTGAATTAAACTATGAGTAACAATTATGACCATACTCAAAAATATATATATACATAGTAAATAATAATAACATCGTATGTGCGTATCGGTACGTAATACGCTGATATAAGCTCAAATAAATATGCGCACCTCTGAACCGAAAACGTCAATATAGTCACGCACATATATATATATATACACGTATATACAGCCAACGTTATATATATAAGCAACGACGGGGCATAATAGGATAGTCGTATGTATATATACATATACGACTAACAATGTGACAAAATAAAATAGTTGTGTATATAACTAATAACGCGGCATGTTATATAGTCGCACATATATGTACAAGTATACAAGAAATAGGCATGTGTTTAGCTGATGCATAAAAAAAAAGAGTGAAATACACTCCTACCAGGATTTAAACCTGGTACCATTGGTACCTATATTGAATGCCTTAACCGATTGTGCTGGTGCTTGTATTCAGTAATAAAGCGCACCTTCATATTACATGTCGTTACCTACTAAAGCAAACTACTTCCCTGTTCTCTATTGCCGACATGTACCCACACAGTGGCCCCTTCTAGCCATGTCCATCGACATGTGCTACCCCTCTGTACCATTGCATGAAACAAAAAGGAAAAGAAAAAAAAGAGCGACAACAACTAGCGATTTCAATAACAGAATGAGACATCAAAAGTAACAGTACGCAATTGTGGACCAAACAATTACTAGTTAAAGACTACAACATAATGCTGCAGCAGTAGGTGTTGTCTCCCAGCGTCAGCCTTCTTCTTTATCGGTATCTATACCGTTTTATTGTCCTTGATCAGTACACGCCCTGAAGTTGCTTTCCTTCTCCTTCCTTTATCGATGTACAGCCCCGGGTCCCGATTCCAAAGGAGAAAAAAAAAGAGAACGACATCAACACTCTTCCCTCTGTTCCCCGCATATTTATAATTCCCTTCCTCCTTCCCTCTGTTCCATGCGCATCGGTAGCACCTCGAACAGTAGCACCAGTGTCTTGGCACTTCCTTTTTCTTGTTATTTGGCACGAGCACCAATTTGCCCCCATCCCTCGCTTGTCCACCACTATCAGCAAACAGCATCAAATTTCCTGCGCTGCTCATTGACAAAACCTTTTCCCCCTTGCCCATGCGACAGCAAGTTACCATGTTGTCTTTCTTTTTTTATTTTTGGTAGCAGACCTCTGCTCAAACTACGATTAGCAGCAGCATGCGCCTGTTTTCTTTTCTTTCTAGTCACGACTGAAGCAAGTGATAAGCAACCAGCTCCATCCTTCTGTTTGGCCAGCCGAGAACACCAACCCACTCTCTACTCTGCCCGGTTCTCGAATGAAAAACAAACAGGCATCAGTTTTCCCTTCCTTTTTGGACGGAAATCATGTTTTCTGGTTGATTAAGTATTATAATTCCACCAGTGTTCCACAATGATAAAGACCAAAAGCACACCTAGTTGTCGATCGTCATCAGTAGTGTCTGCACCTCTCTCGTTTCCAGCAAGATCAATGAATGAATTTTTTTTTTCCACAAGCTTCCCATTCTTCGCATCATTAACATCAACATTTCGCCTGCTGTCTTTCACCTCATTGTGTTTCTTGACAACAAGCTGCAAAATACCTGGTGATCTCGAAGATTCCTCATTGGCACCAGTAGATCCAGTACTTCTAGCAGCATTCCCTTCTCCTCTCTATTCCTGTACGCCACAATACAACAAACAAAGCATGTTTTTCCCCCCTACTAGTAACCAACTGAAAAGAAACCGCTTGAGTTGTTCACGATAGAAGCTCAACAACAACTCTCTGCATGAAGCCAACCCAATAAACATGCAACCCCCCTCCCCCATCTCTCGACTGAAGCAAACACACCTGCTGCCTTTCACTCCCATTACACCCTCACGGTAATATTGTTTACCTCTGTCTACTGGCGCATACACTCCCATGGTCACCGCTACCAGTAAGCCACAATAGCACAACACCCGTGGAGCTCCTTCTTCCCGGTACCAAAAGCGAAAGAAAAACCGACACGCCTCCTTTCCTTTTCTGTTGCGGTAACCATCAACAGAGCACACCCAGCGGAGCCTTCATCTCCCGACGCCACAACAGCAAGACTAAGACTGCATAAAACGAGTACGAGACAACGAAGGGAAGGCTACCAAAGCAAGCCCAAGCCACCGGCGCCAAGAACATACTGGAGAAGGAAACTTCCAACCAAGTTAACTGCCCAACCTTCTCGGCCAAGGCCAAGGGCTTCACATGGGATGACGTCGTCAGAGAGGGCCAGTCTGAAGACAGCCTTTCTCACCTGTTTGGTTACTTCGACAAAATCGTTGCCTGCAATCGTAATACTGACAAGCACTCTGGATTTCTTCCCTTTGTCTTCGAAAACCAGACAGTCGGTTATGTACACCACGGCTTCTCTTGAGCCCAGTAACCGCAGCAGATAACACCAAGAGAAGGCCACTGTTGAAAACTTCAAACTCAACCAGGGACGCATGCACAGAGGAGGCATCATCTTTGATTTTTACCGTTAGAGCCTTATCCCAACTCCTGTTAAGCTAACCCGGCGCCAAGCACATCAACGGGAGGTACATCGGTAAGAAAAAAAAAAAAAAAACCAAACACACACAAACTCACTACCTTCTTCCATGTCTTACTCATGTCCGAAGAATGACATCCCTTTTACTCCTTTCTTTCTCCTCAGTTTGTCCACGTTGGGGTTCGCCTCAGCTTCTCCCTCAAGCCAAACAGACCGTGAAGTTGGGAGACCAAATTGCTGATAAAGCCATGCAAACAGCCCGTGAAGTAGGGGCAGTCTACCTGACCACTCAATAGAGGTAACTAGGAGATATACTCTTCCGCTTAAAATCTTAAAACTAACCGATTAAATGCTGTAAAACAAAGCCGAGAAGGTAATATGTCACGTGAGAGTTGTACGAATATAAGTACGAGAAACTAAAACTGGCCAGCAAGAACATCCATACTTTGAATCAGTTTTCAGCATCTCCCTTTGTCTGCTCCTCTACGAACAAACCGAAAACTGGGGTTGCTGCTAAGTTGTGAGTATTAATACATAACAAGTATTGATATGTGTAGTAGGTGTTTTGAATGACCAATACGTAACAGGGGTTAGAATGGGAATAAATTAGACATATATATGCGTGTATATATATACATATACACTTATGGGGGGAGTCGATGCCTAATGTATATATAATATATATATATATATAATATATATATATATATTATATATATATATTCACGTGTCTATTGAAGTAGTAATATGTAATTAATTTGGTTGTAGTTAAAATGGGGGAGGAGATTAAATTAAAAGATTTTTCTGTAGAATTCTATACAACTGTGGTCATAACAAAATTTTAGAGACATTCGAATGCTACTTTGAGATAATTAGCATGCTATTTATAAGGCCACATATTTAGGCCACGTAACTATACCTATTTTGAGCTTTAAAAAGCCGTAAATAATTTATAGGGTGATCTATTAGACTATATAAATTTATGATGAGAAAACCACCATTCTAGCAATTATAAGTACTTGGGAACACCCTAGGAAAAATATAGACATAATTATATGCTTATATTATGGCCTAAATAAATTTTAAGACCTTGTGAAAAATACGTTAGGGAATAAATGAATCATAGATTGGTTCAAAATGTAATGGCAAGAAATATAGGGTACTAAAGGTAATTTAAACCGAAAGGGATAATTTTGGGGATTTTTATAAGTATGAAATACGAACTTTACAAATAAAAGGGGTAAACTATAAAACTAGGAAGTCGAGGGGTATTCCCGTAAATAATATCAAGCTAGTCAAGGGGTAAATTAAGTGGTCAACCTTGACCACATCTGGGGGTTGACCAAATTAAAAAGATAAGAATAACTATATTAAGTACTCGATGAAATAGTGAGTTAAAAACAATAATTATAGAATATAAAAGGAGTATATGTAATTACCGAAACTATAAGGGTCAAAATGTAACAAGGGAACCCTAGAGGCTTGTTAGAAATTTTAGAAGATTTTGGAGCAAGCTTAATGCTTTAATTACCTATGAGTTATACTATATAGTCAAGCATGAAATTGTGGCAAATATTAAGCAAGGGTAAGCTAGATAATTACCTTAAACTTTGGGGCACGAATGGAAATTCAAGTATTTGCGGGGATTAGTATATAGACCTAGAAAGGTTTGGAAATTTAAGTAATAATATAAAATTGATAAAGAGGGGTAATGTGAGGTTTAACTAATTAAAGTGTTGTTTATAAAAAAGGGACTATGGTGTAATTATGAAGAAAATGTGGGTGAATGGTCAACCTAGATAAACTCGTTACATGATAGTGCTCATAATACTCTAAGGCGTTAGCTAGAGGGAAGTACTCAGTTAATGTAGGAACTAACAATGTAAATGTCCAAGGAGTTGATAAATTCTAAGGTTAATACTTGGGAAGTTTCTAAGGGACTAGTATAAATTGAACACCCAAAAATTTACCTAAGGAATACACCCGATAAATGGGATAAACTAGGAAAACGCCACAAAGGTCGTCACAGAAAATCATAAACTGACATGTTGTTTTAATTAACTCTAGGACTGTAACGAACGCCAACCGGGGCCCTGTGTGTGAGACAACCCTTTTGCTTCTGAACCAGGTATGGACATGTGTGGTTCGTATGTTGCCGTGTTACACGGCTTGTGTGCTGTGTGCTTTGTTTGACAATGACCATAAGATTAAAGCATGGAATTGGATTGCTTGTTGTGATTGCTTATATGCTTGAGATATATCATTGCTGCATATTACTTGCGCGCACACAGTAGTTTAGTCCCTTTCTCGTCTATGGAGCTTTGAGATGAAACTTGGCGAACTACGTAAACAAACCAAAAGAACTACACAATGAGAAAACTCCTCTCTAACTATAGAGGACTCCTAAGGACACCCACTATGGTGTCAAGATATTTATGATAAGTGAATGCCCTATTGAGGACTACGATCGACACCCACAATGGTGTCGAGCTGACAAAAAAAACATAATAAGTAAATATATAATAAGTAAGTACCAGCTGATGGATCATATGGATAACCCGGGAAGAAGAATTCTCGGGCCGCGCGGTTTGGACGCTCGGGAGTTGGTATCTGCATCAGATCCTTCGACCGACTATTGTTATTATTGTGGAGTGCTTCCTGGGGTCGAGAGATGACCCCTATGTCTCGACATATGACGCCGGGACTGGAGGATTAGCGAGCACACCCTGGGGTCTAGAGATGACCCCTCTTTCTCGACATATGACGTCGGGAATGGAGGAGTGGCTATGGAGAAGACATTCTCCAAATTGTGGTGATAAGAGAATTCACAAATAATCCTTAAAGAAACAAGGAATGATTAGCACCTACATAATAAAGACTCGGGATCTAATCTATATCCCCTGACTCGGTGCTAGAGAACAAAGGAAAACATGTGTAATGAGACCAAGCAAATAAGAAAATGCACAAACGTGATCCTTTAAGAAACAAGGAAAGATTGGCACCTATATGATATGGTCACGGGATCTAAACTATATCCCCAAACCTGGTGCAAGGAAAGAGAAAGAAAATACACATCATGGGAACAAGAGAAAAGTAATGAAAACACACAACACTCGAACGGTCCCATAGTGAGGATCATTGGTAAACATACCTATGCACACGTCTGATGACTTACATGATTGCTGTTGCTATATTAGCAGCTTGTTGTGCTTGGTTGCGTGTTTGATGTGCTATGAAGCCAGCCTGTTATGCTTGGATGTTTGTTGATATTGCTATGCTACCTTAAAGTGTGCTTTATATTATGATGTATTATGATGTGCTTTACTGCTTTATTAGAGCATGTAAATTGACTTAATAATATTCGACCAAGTAGTCGTGTGGCCCGGCAACATACGGGCTACACACGTTCATACTCAGCGTAGTTTGCTGAGTCCTTTACAACCAAATTTTTACAGGTATTGTGCCGGACGATAACGGAGCGTAGGCGGGATGGCTACATGGGGGTAGTCCATCAGGGCATGACTTTTAAGTTTGTAGTAGTATGTGTAATATATGGGTTGATACTAAACCCGAGATGTAATTCTTAGTTTAGGATTTGGTAACTTTGTTGTAGACACTCGGAAATTGGGAATTGTATTGTGTGTTGTATATGAGTTTGTACTGAGGGCTGTTTCCAGTCATGCAGACCGTAACTTGGTGTTGGTGGTATGGTTGTGTCAACCATGTGGGTGGTTGGCGTCTGTGACACCCGGATGATGTTGAGAATCCGCTGCATAGTTGTCTTGTATTAAGGCTAGGAGCTTGTTTGTACTACTGGATGTTTATTCGGGGGTGTTACAATCGTAGTCGATTCGACGGTTATTGGTTATTGTTATACTTGCTTTAAAGCTTAAGGCATCCGCCAGTATACTAAATTTGCCTTTCTTTTATCAATTGTAGAGTGTTTATGTTTAACCCCCTTTTTGGGTGAAAACGTAACATTGCCCTTACTCTTGGGCATGTGGTTACTGTTACATCCTACAGTATTGTTTAGTGTTTTTAGTTTGGAGAATGGTTCTCTTTGTGCCCCTCTTTCGGGTGGCGGTTATCATCATTAAGTAGGTTCTTTCTGTATGGAAAAATTGTGCCATTATGAGTGGACTTTTGATCCTTATTAGGATTTCACCTGTTTACTCGCCCATTTAATAGGTTGTCGTGCATTTGTGATTTAGTTGACTATTAGTTCCCTCATCATTCGGGAGGTTTCCTTTTATACTATTGTGTATTAATCACTCCTTTGTGGAGTCACGACTTTGGTCGTGTTGCATCTAAGGTTTTTGGTTCCTCTAGTCTCATTGGTTAAACTGAGACCCTTCTTGTTATTTCATTCGAGGTGGTTATTTGCATTGGTCTGGATTTGTATCACTGACCTTGGCACGAAGTTGACTACTTCTCGTTTTCCTTACACTACTTGTCTAGATGTACGGGATACCCTACTGATATATTACTATCTACTAGACTAACTTATAATTAAGTTTGTCAAGTCCGCAAGCTCCTATGGAGTGCGGTCGTTCTACATCTAGTTTTTATATATTCATAGTGACTGTCACACAGTCACAATTTTGTGGAATATTCATTTGTCAATCCCTTTCTTAAACTGTGTCGGTGTGTCCCCAAAGGATTTTTCTTAGGTCCCCTGGGTCTCTTGCCTAATGGGCATGATTACGTATTTTATGTTTAGTAAGTGTTTGTAATATTGCATCCGAGTAGTTTGGTTTACACTGTAGCTGTACGAGGTGGTTAATTGCCTTTGTCATTGTTTTCAACATGAGTTCACCAATGTCTTAAAGAGGTTCATTTGACCACTTGTATTGACAAGTCATTGTAGTTCTCTGTTTATTAAGTTCTTCATTGGAGTGATTGTGCGTCAGCTCCAAATTATTGTTATCTGGTTTTCGTGTGCGCCGTTTGGCGTATGTTCATTATTTCTCATTCTTATATTTTTCAGGTTGTTTGTGTTGTTTACGGTACGTGTTTCTTTTTTTTTTGTTCTTCTAACTTTACCCTATTCCTGGGTTACGTCATTTATTGTAATCTCGGACTCCGTGGTGAAGGTTTGTGTTTCCTTATCTTATGGAAATCCTTGTTGTAGTTTGGTTTCAATCGGTTTTCATCGTTAGTCGTTTCGTTTTAGATTTTCTTGTGGCATACCTTGGAAAGGTAGTCAGAGGTGGTAATTCCACTCTCCTGGGCTCGTGTGCCTCTAATAGTACATTGGATATTCTTGCTTAGGCTTGTGCCTTATAGTGTTAGACCTAGTGTCCTGTCTTATTGTTAAAGTTGTTGTCATTGTTTAACTTACATAATCATCATCACTGACATTCATCACGTTAGTAGGTGACATGTCTTAAACACGTGCTTCTCTTTTTGTCATCTATGGTGTGGTGGTATACCGGTGGCAATAGCTATTCCCTTTTCATGGAAATTCCATCCAATGATCAGTTGTGATCAATGGGGTAACAGTTTATGTTTCTTTCCTACCTGGACATTTGTTCGTTCATGGTACTCCTTTGTAAGGATAGTGCCTTGGACGTTAATTGTTTCAGCAGTCAATGCCAATTGCGTTTGTGACTGCAATTTGTTTAAGTAATATCCGTGTTACTTGAGGTAGTGGTACTTGTGGTTTTCCATCTTGGTTCTACTGAGGATTTACGGGTCTTCCCCTTTTTCTAAGTATTTATTATGTATTGGCGTGTGCCGTTATGGGCATAGTGTTGGCCCTAATTGTTACATGATCATTTTCCACCATAATTCCCTATATATGTTCAGGGTTGAACTGTTATTCACAAATATTCATACTTGGTACCTTATGGTTACCTTGGATGTGTTTTAGCTGCTTGCAGCGTGTATACTTCGGTTCCTTGTCTATTCCTATGTGATTAATTTGTGGCCACTTGTGGAGAGTTTCAGGAATCATCCGACCCTGTTGTGATCAGTATCAGTGTTGAACTATCCTTCCACCCCAATTTGTGTTCAGCTTCCCTTGATCTGTACCGGATCAAGTTCCACCTCCCACGTCAATTTCAAATCATTAAATAATTTATCAACACGTTATGGTGTTTGGCTCATGAGCCGATGTTAATTATTCATTAATGTTTAATTGGTGTAGTTCATTACAAGGTTGGTGTATGCCCTTTAGTTGCAGTAGTCGGACTCATCGGGTCCTTCTGAGGTTTGTAGGCCTCATGTTTTTAAGGGTTGTATGACCCTAATTTGTGACAGTCTGTATTTATGGTGTTTGTGCGAAGGTCGTACGAATATTTAATGGTTACAGGTGGCCATGGTGTTGCACCTGTGGTCTGCATGGCCTGTAGACTACAGTTGTAGTCGTCGTTACATTGGTAGTTACTGTTGCAGTTGTAGTTGCAGCACTTGTTGTAGCAAGTGCGCGAGGTAGGCGAAATCGTTAATGTATTGCTCTTCATAGCGCTTGCTGTAGCAAGTACGCCATATAGGTTGAGTTATTGGTTTTATAATTGTTGGTCTCGTTGACGCTTCAGTCGTTCGAGTATGGTTTAGATGATTTATCTTGAAAAGTGTAGTATTGGAGTTATTTCGGTCCGTTATGGTATGACAAGTTTTCTAGGGTAGTTCTAATTCTAAGCTCTCTGAGTTGGGTTCTTTTATGAGTTTGTTTTTAAACCTCTTCATAGTGGAAGGAGGTCTTTGATGCATACTCTCATGCAGTCGATTTATTAAGTTAAAGGTGTATGGTTACCTAGATCGCGCTGCGTACTAGTACCAGCGCCTAAGGTTCCCACAAAATTCGGGGTATTCTTCCTCTGGTGACTCTTTTCCCCTTCTAAGTGCTTTTATCAGCTGGGGTTTGCTCCGTGTAGCTGCCTCGTGGTGCTTCTGGTCCAGCAGATGAAGTACTCTAGTTGTCCTTGGTGCGACATTCCTCTTCTCGTGTGTTGTATTGTAGTACTTTTAGGAGTTTAGCTCGTAAGCTCATACGGTTATTGCAATCGTAGGTCAGGTTTCTCTGAACCTTCTAGGTTGTATCGGGTTAAAGCTATCCCTTTCTGTGAGATACTTCTAGGTGGTCATTGGTTTCGTATGTTATGCATTCTTGATAGTCGTCTGAGACTCTTTTTTCTATCTTTCGGTCTTCAGGTGCATCGTGCGTGCTTTCCTCGGTTAACTGGACAGGGTTTCGGTGTCTATTTACAAGCCGACCCGATTGTCCTATGGTTTCCTATCCTTCTTCAAAGTAAGGTTTGATGTATATTCTCTGCTGCGCATTAGTATGCTTCTAGATGGTAAGTGATTATCAGGACCCCCGGTCCTTAATGATTTATTGTATCACCACTTTTCTGTCTGTCTTGATGTCATAGTAACTGTAGCAACCGCATCGGTTTTCCGAATAGGAGGAATTCTTTTGTCTCCTTCGCGTCATTCATTGCATTGCTTCTATAGGTGATTTTCGAGGTGTGGGCAGCGGCGGGTGGGGTACCACTGTTGTTTTCCTGGGATGTTCTTCCATCAAGCTGGCGCGGCGACTGTCGTCTCAACGCTGTTCGGGGTTGCAGGACCTCCGTCACCCCCGACATGCCTTTTCTCGACACCCGTAATACGCTAAGTCGTATCATTACTCGATAGTTTCCCGTATAGTAATCAATCACACAGATATGCCATTAAGGATAATATTGTCACGCATTCAGTGTTACTAAGACACTGGTTCGTTTAAGACTGGATGTCTCGTACCTCACAAACGTTTCCCGTATTCCCATAATCCTAAACTCACTGTCTTAATCCTAATATCTCATCATCAGAGCGGTACTCCGCTCTGATACCACTTTTTGTAACACCCCTCACATTAAACGCGTAATAATCACTCTCGTAGCATAATTAAAGACGTCTCACAGCGGAAGTTAAACACTAATAATCCTCACTCGGGTGTCACATTCCATTACTCCTCGCCCATACGAGTAAAGAAACAAAAGGAATATAAACACATCGACAATAATCAACCGCAGTGATGAACAAGATATATACTACAGTCTAAGTTTAAACTAATACAAAAGATAAGCGAGCATCTAAGGTAATCCCAATGTTTACATCGTACTGAATATGAACTAATTCTGAAAGTGCAATAAATAAATAAATAATGTCGTTGACTACCCGAAGGCCCGCACTCCGGCTTCATAACTCATTAAGTCCTGAATGTGGGTGCCATAAAGGCTCAGCCAACTGCTGGTATGCTAAATGTGATCCTAGACCCTTTAGGCCACTTAGGTCGTTTAGCCATCTTGATTAACTGGGTTCGTTTCATGCTGTACCGTTTACATGCTCATAACATAACTGTAAATACGGAATTAAAACACACAACAGGTATTCAAACATTCACACATCAAGACATGCTATTACGACATTGATAATTGAACAATTAAATACGAATCAACGGTAATGTAAGAGTTAGCTGAAGTCCAGTTAATCTCACTTGATTATTTCCATCACATGAAGCCCCGCTTCCACAATCTCACATAAACATACGGGTGTCATGTAAGGACAATTCCCCGTTTAACCTACACATTAATATTTTGGACAGTGGTCCGGTGCCATCTACAGTGGGTATATGGACTCACTTATCTACAGTGGTAGATGTCCATTAGGCCGAAGCCATAGTATGGTGCCAACGGTAGCACATTCCGACCGACAATCATATCCGGCTCGTCAGATAAACAAGAGTAGACCCTAAACGGGTGTTAGAACTCTAGTGATCACTATGCGCAACCTGCTGGAACGTATGCAGACCAGGATTTAGGAACATTGTTTCATTAATTAATTATCACACTCTCATAAGTTAGCGTATTTTAATTAGTCTCCTGAGATTCAATCGTTATTGGAGAAAACACATTTTATTGGATGCCCTATTGGGTCTTACACACAACCTAGAAGTCTGCTATGTGATGTTCAAGGTCGAGTCATCACTCTAGAGACGGATAATACCGGGTCTCTAAACTAAGTTCCTCACTTAGTGTGTTAGGAGTTGTTTACTCTCACAAGATAGTATCTAGAGTCTCTCCCGAAAGTTCATGCACAGGTAGGGGTGATAATCAGTATCACATGTCCGAACGACGTACACGCACAATTAATAAACGCTTTGGCGATTGGAAAACATAAGCACATACAATCACATGCACAACATTTATTATCTGACATGCAAGCACACAGTTACGTCCGGAACCCAAGGAAACCCTCAGAGTTTTCAGACCACACATTCACATACAGTTCACCATTGAACAATGCTAGTGTGATGACCCACGTCTATCCTCTAGCAATCCCGTAGCTCGTATCTAACAGTTCGTACCTCTGGAATACACCACTCTAATATCAGTGTCTATATTACGAGTCTACTTAACCATCATAGAAAGGTTCTAATATTGCCCTGTAGTTATACCCTTAATCGGTTATTGTTTAGCTCGGGTTTATATTAAGTCTCGGAATTTAATTTAACCATACTCTATAGTTGTAAGAGTATAATATTTCGTAACGCGATAATATTCATTACTTAAGGATTAAATTCCTAGTAACCCATACCATTTATCAAGGTTATTTGACCCTTGTATATTTACATACACACATACATGTTGATCTCCATATATATATATATACATAGTTCTTGTTATACTTAATTTGACTAAGTTTACATATTATTTTATGTGTCGGTCAACTTAACCACACGGTCAACTTGTGATGATTTGGTCAATCTAGTTTGACTTGGTCAATGTTACAAGTCAAGGTTACATTATATCCAATATTTATTTATCAACTCATACTTATAACACCTATAATCATATTTCCAAATCAATGATTCTCTCCACACTAACCCTATATGATTTATCAATCATATTATATTTTTCACCTTATATTATAAATTCATATCACGTGAATTGTAAGGTTTTCCCATAATGCTTTCATTCATAATTTCATGTGGAGTGCACATTTATTTGTTTGTGTCTTTTATTCCCAAATCTCTTATTAATAATTCATCTTAATGTTATACAAGGTATTTTACACATTGTTACCTTCCTTATATTATAAGGTTTCTTATCATTACTATACTCTCCAATTTCCAACTTAACCCATTATTCTATGTGGTTATTTGTAAGGTATATTTATACCATAATAATCCCTTTATAATATACTCTCTTATACTTTAATATATAGTCACTTTATATCATTTTAAACCTTATATTATATTGTTTATTGTTTCTGAAAATTCTAAACCAACCTTATACTTTCGACACTTTAATATTCCTCCCCTTCCAGTTTTGATTATTTACAAAACACCACAAATATTATTTGTTGTTACTTTTTCTTTCATTATTTAATTTATAACCTAAGATTCCAATACCTTATAATATACAAACATATATACATATATATACCCAATTCGAACAGTAACCCCCTCTTTTCCAGTTTTATACTTTTACCCACAACTTTCTTATTATTTACATATTACCCCTCTTTTTTTTTGTAAACTTACAATTTAATCCTAAAACTTTATATTATACATATTAAATTATTTAATTCCAAAAGTTCCCAAAATAGTGTTATACATTTCCGAACAGACCCTAGGCTGTTCCAATATTATTTTACACCCCTAAGTTTCGGTTATATACATAATAACCCCATAAGTTTATAAATGCTACATTTTAATACTTAAACTATATATTATAACCCTTAGTTTATAAATCACCAAAATCAATCCAAAATTCACCAAAATTATGTACAGACCCCTACTGGTCATCTTAACCTCATTCCAGCCCTTAACTTTCGAAAATTACATAAACACCCCAAACAGTTTTATAATTTTCATTTTTAACTTAATACTTGATTTAAGTTACCAAATAAATTACTTATTTTTCCAACTTGGTCAAACACCATATATGGTCAAGGTTGACCCTCCAAACACTCCTTTGACCAACATTATCAGTAATTATGAAAATACCCCTATTATCTTTCTAGTTTTATATTTAAGTGTTTAAACTTTATAAAAATCACATTTTATGTTCTTAAAATTCCTAAACACCCCATTCGTTTTAATTATTGTTTAGCACCCTAACTTTATTTATTACGGTTTGACCCACTTGGCAAGTCTTATGTTCATTTTAACATTTATAAAGTTTATAAACCATAATATAACTTTATATTTAATTTATGTTACACCTAAATTCATCATTATTCATACAAAATGTTCCTAGGTGAATATGTTCACTAAAATTACCTCTTTGCACCAGAAACTTAAATAATACATTTAATCACCCAAAAACTTAATAAATAATATTTAAAGCCTTTAATAACTATAATAAAAATGGCCTAAACACATGGCCTTATACATAATATAAACATAGTCATAAAATGACATTAAAATGCCCACAACCTATACATTATACACGACATTGTTCCAGATTTACCACTTAACTCTTAAAATCATTTTTCTTTCACTTTTAACTTATAAACTTGACTTTAACAAGTCATTAGCAACTAGATTCACCAACCAAACATATAACCATAATTTTCTACACATTTACAAGGTTTAAACCGCACTTATACCATTACACATTCTCGGCTATAATATATATTACAAGACAATAGTCTTTTAAGTCTTAAAAATGGTTTTAAGTGTTCTTACCTTGTATTAAATCAACCAAGGAGTCCAAGCCCCTATATGCTCTCGGCACTTTTTATATATAGACCTTAGGTTAGATTTTATTTCATGATATTTTTCTTAACCATGAACAAGCTTTTAAAGCTTAATTAAGGAGTTTACCTCTTTGAACTTGATTTTCCTCTTGGAAACTTTCTCAGCACTTCATGGGTATCCTTAGGACCATTCGGCCACATATATGCCATGAACAAAAGTTTAGTTAGTGATTTTTCCCAAATGACAAGCTTAAGGAGTTTTTAAGCAAGATTAAAGAGAGATTTTACCTTGAACTTTTGGGAGGGTTTAGGTATGGTTTTCGTCCACCTATAACAGTAGGAAATACCTTAGTTTTTGTAGGAAAAATGATAAGAGATATTAAGGCGTGAATAGCCATGGGAATCCATGATTTTACCTTCATTTGGAGCCCTTTTTTGATGGGTTTTGGGGCAGATCTTTGGCTATATGAAGAGGTCTGGAAACACCCTTCAAATGGGTGTCAAAAGGTGTAGAAAAATAGGTAAATAACAGGTCATTCTCAGACTTAACATTTAAGGGAGGTAAAAAGGTGTTTGAAGGCATTTTTCCTTACCTTAAGGTTCTTAAGAGGTTCCCCTAGCCCATGGGTTGGTCTTGGACGTGGCTTGGGTCCTCCAAGTCAGTAATGGTGCCTTAGATGGAGTGGGAAGAGTTAATTGCGGCCATGAACATAATTAAAGGAAGAAGGGTGTCTTAAAGCACATTTTTCTTACCCTGACTTACCAATCTGATTCTCCTTGTTTCACCACGGTTTTTAATGACCCATGCTCATATATTTTGAGTTATAATGAAAGAAGATAAGTGGTTAGTGATTTGGAGCAAGGAAAAGAAGTCTTGAGGTAGAAAAAGGCTTAAAACACCATTAGAGACTTAAAGTTTGAAAACGGATGAAGATGGTGAAAGATGTGAGTAAGATGCTGTAACCACGTCTGTAATGAAGAGAGGGGAGTGCTGGAAATGAGCATGGGCAAAGAGAAAATGATTGTGAGTGTGGGTATAAGTAAAAGATGATCTTGTCTTAGGTAATTAGGTGTGTAAGGGATAGGTTTTGTTTTTATGTGCCATGTGTATCATTCAGCCTTCTTTTCCCTTGTATACAGCCGAGACAAATGGGAGAGTGCTGTTACATTTCTAGTTTGTGTGTGTGTAAGAGAGGATGATGTGTATTTGTCTTATATGAGGTGAGTTGTTCTTTAATGCTTATTTTTGATTCTAGCTTACTTTTTGACTTCTAATATATCAGGTCTGATTTTTTGTGTGTCCCCTTGCCTGATTATACAGCCGTGAGTGCAGGAGATGTTGGGAGGTATTTGTTTTGTGTGAGAAGAGATGAGAGGAAGAGGTGTAGAAAGGTGCTTTTACTTTTTTCCTCTTTTGTACATTCTTGTCTTCTTTCTCCTTCCACTTTTTCATTTTCTCTTCTTTTCTTTGTGTATGTGGCCGGCTGTAGTAGTGTGTGGGGGGACCATTTTGAGTTCCAAGTCTTAATGTTAAGACATTAAGTTTGTACACTTGTGACTTTATTTATGTGTTAGGTGGTAACATGTGTTATTTTTGTTTTAGTGTGTATATAAGTGGTTGTTGTGTTTAATAATTTGTTTGACTATATAAAATGTTTTATATAGTCTAATGAGTAATATTTATGATATTTACTACATGTATTAATATATTACATGTGGTATTAATTTTAGGAGTTGATTTCTCCTTAGTAATGTTCTCTCTTTGATTAGAGATTTAATGTATAGTTTGGTGTCCATTTTGGACTATATGTTTATACACTAATGTTTATAATGAGTATTACTCATTAGATGAATATTTGGTAATTATAACCTTCATTTGATTTAATTCCTCATTAATTAAGGTAATTAATGTTTGGGGTATTTCACCCTCAGCTTTTGCTTGTCCTCAAACAAATAAAGAATATAACTACTCCAAACCATATACTGAACTTCGGGATCAAACATAAGCGGAAGGAAAACAAGCAAAATGTCAATCAGAAAAATCAATCTACTCTAAGCTATCAGCCTTCGCAAACAATGAAAAAAATTAAGAAACTAGATTGTAGAAACTAAACACGGATTAGCTTAGAACCTTCCATCAATTTCATTCATTCCCCGTTGGATCACAAGGGGCAAGAAGTAAGGTCTTATTCCACAATACCTTTTAGTGCTACATACTCGTAGCCTGTAACGATCCCCTTCTATTGTATTTTAGCTTTTAAGCACTTATATTTTCACACTTGCAATTCATAAATATTTAAAAATTTAAGCATACAAGGATCGCCTCCATTCCCCCAGACTTCTTTCCACCCTTATAAAAGCTTTAGGCCAACTTTCCGAGGTTGCGCACCCTTAGGAAGCTAAGTGATGAAGCACCCTTAAAGGCCTAATAACTGAGTGAACGAGGTCTGTTTTGGTTCATCATAAACAAACTAGCGAAGTACCTTGCCTTTGTATTTTATTTCCATACATTCCCAAGGTTCCAAATCTAAACTCATTCAGTTTCCACAATCAGCCAATCCATCAGATTTCAATGAAAATAGAATAAATTTAAGAAAATCATTTACAATCCGACAACTTTTAAGCAGAACTTTTTTTGAGGTTGTCACCACGCTCAATGCAAACTTCCACAAACATTATTTCCTAAAATTCAACATGTATTGGCATTAGAGAAGCATGTTTATTTATCTCCTGAAAATAAACAAAAACTAGTGGCCTGAAGCAATAATTGAAGATCACTCCCTACCCCACACTTTAAAATAAACAATTTCCTCATTGTGTGAAGTGGGGTTCCACCACGTGTAGTAACCAAATGGCTAGCAGCGGAAACATGCCGCCTGCGGAGACAACAGAAGGGCCTCCTACCGATCCCAAGAGCGGACCCTCGCGTCCGGAGAGCCATCCTCTGAGTAGACTGCGGGAGAGCGGCAAGCCATGTGGTTTTTCCCACGGAGCGAAGTGAAGCAAGACCCTCTCCGGTAGACTGGAAGTAACTATTTAATAAAGGGAGTAAATTATAGGAAAACCTTGTATATAGGTGAATATTCTAGAATAGTGTAGGCCCACAGAGACGGTTATACTCTATAGGAGGCCTATAAACAAGAGTGGTAAGCTATGTAATATGGGAGGCTTCTGATCAATACATCGTTAGGCATTCTCTTTGCAACTTTTAACCAAGTACGAGTTCTACTCAATCTCATTTGGCGCCGTCTGTGGGAAAGCGAACGTCGAAAGACAACCGCGATCTAATCCACAGAGTCACGTTTCTTGTCTCTCGTTCGACCATGGCACCACACTCAAGTAAAGGGAAGGGGAAGATGGCTGCAATCGGAGAAAACTCGTTCTCAAAGGAAGACCTCACCGATCTGATGAGGAGTTTTGCACAGGATGTTAATGAGAAGATCGCTGAAAGCAACGAACGATTCCAACAAGAACTGACAGATAGAGATCTAGAGCATCAGAAGAAAATCGACGAAATGGTGAGCATAATTGAGAGTCTAAAGGCGAAGAACGGATCAAAAAGTGAAGAAAGCCGGAAAGAGAAGTCACCGCCGAAAGATGCAGAGGAGGACCTCGTCGACATGTCACTATATCCCTTCACCGAAAATATTCGGAAGGCGAAGCTCCCGCCGTTCTTTGTCGCCCCGACAATAGAGAAGTACGATGGAACCGGGGACCCCACTCAACATATCAAGAAGTTCATCTTCACGATGAACACTCAGGGGATCAGCTCCCAGGCGCTCTGCAACTTATTTCCGGGAACACTTGCTAAAAGAGCTCTAAATTGGATTTCCTCTCGGAAACCACAATCCATCTCAAGCTTCAAACAGCTTACAGAGGAATTTCAATTTAACTTTGCAGCGAGTAAAAAGATCCAAAAAGATACGATTGAATGAATGGATATCAGGCAGAGGAGGGGAGAAACAGTGAAAGAATACAGCGAACGTTTCCATAAACAAGTAGCTGAGGTAGATGATGTAGATGAAAAAATACTGGTAAAAGCTTTTGGAAATGGATTGGCGAATCCAAGATTGGCAGGGAAAATTGTTACCAAAGCGCCACAAACTCACGGGGAACTAGCAGAAATGCTGCACGACTTCTTGAAGTCAGAGATTGCGGAAAATAAGGCAAAGGAACTGGCCAATAGTTTCAAACTGACAAACGAGAAGAAGCAAGGAGGAGCGCTGTCTGTTGGCGCGAGCTATGGGGAGACATCTGCTTCGAAACCTTGGGGAGCAAGATACAGGCCGTATGGGAAGGATCCGATCGCAACTTCCCATACTGGAGGCAGACCAGCATATGGAGCAAAAGTTATTACTATCGCTCCAGGGAGATATGCAGCCGCAGTAAGGGAAGGCTATCTTCCGCCCCCTAAGAAACCCGCCTCAGGAGAAAGCACAGTGGCATATTGTGAATTCCATGGGCACTACAACCACCGGACGACCAATTGTGTAACATTGTCAAGGGAACTGAACAAGATTGATGAGCAAAAAAAGAAACAAGAAAAGCAGAGAGAGGAAGCTTCCAAACAGCAAAAGAGTAATAGCGACCATCATAATCGATCTCGTTACGGGCATAGCAGAGGAGGCATGAAGGACGAGGATCACCCTGAGTTAGACCATAGCAAATCTTTTGATTTTGGGGTCATAATTGGTTTGTTCTCAGAAAAAGGGCCATTCACGGCAAAAGAAAAGAAAAGGCACGTACACGAAGTCCACGAGAAGCTACCGGAGAAGAAGATTCAGAGGAGGGAACCCTTACCGCCTATCTACTTCACGAAGGAAGACGAGGAGGGAGTTTACTACCCCCATAACGATCCTCTCGTCATTCGGGCTCAAATCAATGATAGGATGGTAGGAAACATCCTTGTCGACAGCGGAGCAGGGGCAAATGTGATCTCCCTAGCGGCGTTCCGGAAGCTGGAAATCCCGGATGAAAAGATCAAACCGTTCACCGCTACTTTTGAAGGGTTCATCGGAGGAATCACGACTCAAGCTAACGGAAGTATCGATGTTATAACCCAAGATTTGGTTATATTTTATTTCGTTACAATGATTCGTTAAGTTGGTCCATTCTGAATTTAGGACGTGGAAGTCCTTATTAAAGAAGTTGGGGACGATGAGGTCTTTTCCCCATCCGTTTTATTTTCTGGTGAGTTAACCTCATATTAATTCCCTTAACCTATTTTCCATATCCTCTTAATTACTCTCTCTTCTAAACACGTTCTCACGATCATTTACGCTCCTCTCTTCATCGTTCTTCTCTCCCTCTCTCAAGCCTTCTTCTCTGTGGATCGATCTGTTGTGCTGCTAGTTGGAGATTCGAGTGCTGCAGGTTCTTCGTTGTCTTGCTGTCCTCTTCGCGGTCAGGTTTGTATGTCGTTTGGTAGCGTTGTTACTCAGTTTGGAGAACTCCTCAAATCCCTAATTTCCTTCTCTGCAATCTGATTGTAATCAGTGAATTTCGCGACGTTCTCTGTCGATCTCTACTGCTGTTGACGTGCTCTGCGAATCCATAGACAGTTTCAGGTGAGAATTGTATTTCAGTTCAGACTGCAGTTTCAGTTTCAGGGTTAGGTTTGCGTTTCTGAATTGGCATTGTTCTGCGTTTGTGGTTGTTCAGAATTCTGGAATTTCTTTTGGGGTTATCTTGCTGTGACGTGGTCGATTGCCCTGTTTCGGATTCGGGATTCTCTGCTGTTCAGATCGTGTTTCGTCTCTGCTGTAATTGAGGTAGGTGGCTTATGGATTCAGCTTGTGTGTTCAGCCTTGGGGAGTTTCAATTCTGGGATTGAATATGTTCTGTTTCTGCTCTGGGTTTGCGAATTCGTCTGTTTAAGTGTTGTTTCATATTGTACAAACCCCCAAGGTTGTTTTCTGAAAACTTATAATGTTTTGACATTGTTTTGAAGCCTCTGTCTGTGTGAAAATTCGCTTCTGTCTTCTGAGTTTTTCGGCATGTCCGAACTTCCGTCCGACCTTGGACGTTCAGACATGCCCTTCTGCGCTTAAACTTTCTGAAGTTTTCGCTGTGTCCGAACTTCTGTCCGAGCTTTGAAGTTCGGACACAGCCTTCTACCTTCTCTGATTTTGGCTTCGACTTGTGTCTGAACATTGATGTCCGGACACAAGCTCGGACACTACACGTATTCGTTTTCGTAAAACGTCCGAACATCAGTCCGAACTTGGATGTTCAGACACCTCTGTCTCTACTACTGTTTTGAGGTTCGACCTGTGTCCGAACTTCGTAGTTCGGACACATGTTTGGACATCTGTCTGATTTCGACTTCTGAGTCTCGACTTGTGTCCGAACATTGATGCCCGGACACAAGTTCGGACATGGTACTGTTTTGACCATAACTTGCTCGTTTGAGCTCTGTTTTGACTTCCGTTTGCGGGGTTGGATTCCCCTTCTGATTTCCAAGCCATCTATGTGCTTTCTGGTGCCTTTGGTGCACATATGCTTATCTGTGTTTAAGCTTCTGTTTTGGGACCTAGTTATCTCTGTGTCTGAGCCTTTGGATGGCTGGTTTCGCTGTCTCGTAGCGCGCTATGTAGGATCCTTCTGTTCACGGGTGATGTTCCCCGTTCTGTTCACGGGTGTTTACACCTGTTCTGTTTACGAGTGAGGTTTCCTCGATCTGTTCACAAGCTGGTTGCTCGTTCTGTCTGTATGCTGTGATCGCTAGCGTCCCACTCTGTTTTCTGCTTCTGTCTGCTTCTGACTCTGTTTAGTCCTCCATGGTATGGACTTATGTTCTGTTTTCTGACATGCTTATGGATTCCTTTGACTCCTTCTGATTTGTTAACATTCTCTAAATGTTTTGAGCATGCTGGTTGATGAAGTTTTTCATCTACTGGGCATAGTTGTGTGCTCATTCCCCTACTTTATCTAACATTGCAGATTGATCAGCGAGGATCACTTTGCTCAGCTCTGGAGTTTAGTCTGTTTTGTTATTCCATTCTTGGAGACTTTGTATTTGAATTTGAGCCTTTGGGCCTCTTTGTTAGCTTCCGCTTCTGATATTAGTTTGGTGGGTTTTGTAATACTTTTGGGATGTTACGACATCATTTTGATTATACTTTATTCAAGTATTCGTTTGGGCCTTATTTGATTATCTGTTTAAGTTTGTTTATTGGAGCCTTGCGTTATTATGTAATAATACGCAGCGTGTAATACCCCCAACTCCTAGGCCAGTGTTTGGGGGTGTTACATTTAGTGGTATCAGAGCTCTGGGTTCTAATCTGCTGGGATTTTAAGTTAGCCAGTCAGTCAGAAATGTCAGTGCTAGTATCTGAGTTTAATTGCTTGCTGTTAGACTTTCAGAATGCCGCCAAGAAGAGCTCCAGGAAATAATGTTACTGAGGCTGTTCAGCAGTTCATGACGCAGCTCATGCAGACCATGGCTGCAGGGGGTGGTCCAGCTGGAGGAGGACCAGCTGGCGGAGCAGGCCCAGCTGGGGCAGATGCTGGAGGAAGGAATGTGAAAGCGCTTCAGGAATTCATGAAGCTGAAGCCGCCATCATTCGATGGGGCTGGAGACCCCCAGGAGGCCAGTCATTGGTTGACTGAGGTCGAGGATTTGCTGCGTGTGATGGGCTCCGAGGAGGAGCAGAAGGTGGACTTCGCAACCTTTCTTTTCAAGGCCGAAGCCAAGGAGTGGTGGAGGTCAGTGATGGGCAGATTCCCACAGCCTTGGACGTGGGAGCAGTTCACTGGGGAGTTCAATAAGCAGTTCTACCCCGATGTGTATAAGGACCAGCGTATCTTGGAGTATAACCAACTACGCCAGGGTCGGGATATGAGTGTGGAGGAGTACGTCAGGAAGTTCATCAGCCTGTCGAAGTTTGCACCTGAGCCTGACGAGCATAGGAAGGCCAGGAAGTTTGAGAGCGGCCTGAGGCCTGACATCCGTTCTGCGGTGACGCCTCTGCGTCACAAGACCTTCAGGGACGTAGCTGATGTCGCCCTGTTGGTAGAGGCTGACTTGAGAGGTCGCCAGTCTGGAGGGAAGGACCAGAAGAGGAAGCAGAGGTCCGACGAGAGCGACATGAGGGATCAGTCTGCTTCTCAGAAGAAGCAGTCTACTGGAGACCGAGCCGGAGACCGCTCTGGGGACCGTTCGCGAGATAAAGGTGGTTCCTCTTCGTCAGCTCCTGCTCCGAAGTGCCGGGTCTGCGGCAAGTTTCATCGAGGACAGGACTGCTATAGGAAGTCAGGAGCCTGCTTCAAGTGCGGCTCCTTGGACCACAGGATTGCTGACTGCCCTCAGGCCGAGAGGAGCAGAGGTAGCTCTGGAGGTAGAGCTAGTGAGTCTGCCTCAGGGTCCAGAGATCGAGACCGGGCTGAGCAGAAGAAACCCCAGGGCCAGGCCAGAGTGTACGCGATGGCTGGAGAGAGAGACCGGTCGACTGACAGAGTTGTCACAGGTATTCTCCAGCTGTCATCTTGTTCTGTTTTCTGCTTGTTTGACTCTCGAGCCACCCACTCTTTTATTTCTGCTGAGTTAGTGGGTGAGCTTGGTTTGCCTGTTGTGCCTCTGGGTGTTGAGCTGTGTGTGCATAGTCCATTGGTTAGGGACTCTTCTATGCTTTTGAATTCTGTCTGTAAAGCTAGTCCTGTGTTAGTCAAGAATAGGATTCTGTGTGCTGACCTCATCCCGATGGAGATGACTACTTTTGATGTGATTTTGGGCATGGATTGGCTTGCTGCGCACCATGCCCACATTGATTGTGCTGCTTCGAGAGTCACCTTTGAGGAGCCGGGTCAGCCCCGCCTAGTTGTAGCAGGGAATGGACTCCCGTGCTCGCCGCCAGTGATTTCAGCCATGCAGGCGTTTCGTTTTCTGAGGAAAGGATGCCAGGGATATCTGTGCTACATCCCTCAGGTTCGCAAGGATGCGAAGTTGGAGGACATTCCAGTAGTCAGAGATTTCCCAGATGTGTTCCAGGATGATGCACCTGGGCTTCCCCCTGTCAGAGAGGTGGAGTTCTCGATCGAGCTCGCACCTGAGACTCAGCCCATTTCTAAGGCCCCATACCGGATGGCGCCTGCTGAGTTCAAGGAGTTGAAGGTCCAGTTGCAGGAGCTACTGGATAAGGGCTTCATCCGCCCTAGTGTGTCGCCTTGGGGAGCGCTGGTGTTGTTCGTTAAGAAGAAGGACGGTAGCATGGGTTTGTGCATTGACTACAGGGAGCTCAACAAGGTTACCATTAAGAATAGGTATCCTCTCCCTCGCATAGATGACTTGTTCGACCAGTTGGCAGGAGCTAAGGTGTTTTTGAAGATCGATCTGAGGTTCGGTTATCATCAACTGAGGATTAAGGCAGACGATGTGCCTAAGTCCGCCTTCAGGACTCGTTATGGACACTACGAGTTCCTAGTGATGCCATTCGGTCTGACGAATGCGCCTTCTGTATTTATGGATATGATGAACCGGGTGTTCAAGCCGTTCTTGGACCAGTTCGTTGTAGTTTTCATTGATGACATCTTGGTGTATTCCAAGAGTGCTGAGGAGCACGAGGAGCATTTTAGGACTGTTCTCCAGACTCTAAGGGAGAAGGAGCTGTACGCGAAGCTGAAGAAGTGTGAGTTCTGGTTGGATCAGGTGGTATTCTTGGGACACGTTGTCTCCAAGGATGGTATCTCCGTGGATCCGGAGAAGATTAGAGCTATTACTGAGTGGGCCAGGCCTACTAATGTTGGAGAGATTCGTAGCTTCTTCGGACTAGCGGGCTACTATCGTAAGTTTGTGGAGGGCTTCTCCAAGCTAGTGATCCCTTTGACTCGTCTGCTGCAGAAGGATGTGAAGTTTGAGTGGAGCGAGGCATGTGAGCTGTGTTTTCAGGAGTTGCAGAGGAGGTTGACGTCTGCGCCGATTCTGACCCTTCCAGAGGGTAATGAGGGTCTGGAGGTTTTTTGTGATGCGTCCCATAAGGGACTTGGGTGTGTGCTGATGCAGCATGGGAAGGTAGTAGCGTATGGCTCTCGTCAGCTTAAGCCATATGAGAACAACTACCCGACCCACGACCTGGAGTTAGCTGCTGTGGTGTTTGCTCTGAAGATTTGGAGGCACTATCTGTATGGAGCGGCGTGCAAAGTTTATACGGACCATAAGAGCCTCAAGTATCTGTTCACTCAGAAGGAGTTGAACTTGAGGCAGAGGAGGTGGCTGGAGTTGCTGCACGACTATGATCTGGAGATTCTCTACCACCCGGGTAGGGCGAATGTGGTTGCTGATGCGCTCAGTAGGAGGGGTCCATCTGGGACCGTTTGTGCTTTGTCTGGTGTGCAGAGGTCTGCTCTTGAGTTGCAGCGTATGGGTATCTGGGTCGTCCGTCCAGAGAGGTCCGGGATGTTAGCAGCATTGCAGGTTCAGCCTACCTTGATCGACAGGATCAAGGCCAGTCAGGAGCTTGACGTCGGGCTGAGTAAGATCAGAGAGGGTTTGTCTGCTGGTCAGGAGTCTGAGTTCAGAGTTTCAGAGGATGGCTGCCTGAGGTTCAGAGACCGTGTTTGCGTGCCGGCAGATGACGCCTTGAGGCGGGAGATTATGTAGGAGGCTCATGGAGCTCCATACTCGGTACACCCAGGAGGTGTGAAGATGTACCGGGACCTTCGGGAGACGTTCTGGTGGAGTAACATGAAGAGGGATATTTCAGATTTTGTATCCAGATGTCGGACCTGTCAGCAGGTCAACGCAGAGCATCAGAGACCAGCTGGTTTGCTTCAGCCTCTTCCCGTTCCGGAGTGGAAGTGGGAGAGCGTTGGTATGGACTTCGTCATGGGGCTGCCTAAGACTCCGAGGGGTTTTGATGCAGTTTGGGTTATCGTGGACCGGCTCACGAAGAGCGCTCACTTCCTGCCTGTCAGGAAGACCTTCAGTTTGCATCGTTTGGCTCAGTTGTACGTGGATGAGATAGTGCGCCTTCATGGAGTTCCTGCTTCGATTGTGTCTGACAGAGATCCGCGCTTCGTTTCCAGATTTTGGCAGAGTTTGCATCAGGCTTTAGGGACGAAGTTGTCTTTCAGCTCTGCGTATCATCCTCAGTCAGATGGTCAGACAGAGAGGACGAATCAGGTCCTTGAGGACATGCTCAGAGCATGTGTGCTTGACTTCGGGGGCAGCTGGGATTAGCACGTTGCATTGATAGAGTTTGCGTACAATAACAGCTTCCAGACTAGTATCGGGATGGCTCCGTTTGAGGCCTTGTATGGCAGGAGATGCAGGTCACCCATCTGTTGGGATGATCTGAAGGAGAGAGCCGTGATTGGTCCAGACTTGGTTCAGGATGCTGTGGGCAAGATTCAGTCGATCAGAGAGCGCTTGCTTGTGGCTCAGAGTCGTCAGAAGAGCTACGCCGATCAGAGGAGACGACCTCTAGAGTTTGAGGTGGGCGACCATGTGTATCTGAAGGTTTCTCCAGTTCGAGGAGTCATCCGGTTTGGGATGAGAGGCAAGCTTAGCCCTCGCTTTGTGGGTCCTTTTGAGATCCTGGAGAGGATCGGACCGGTTGCCTACCGCCTAGCTTTGCCACCGTCGTTGGCTGGTGTTCACAGTGTGTTCCATGTGTCTATGCTGAGGAAGTATATTCCGGACCCGTCGCATGTGATTGACTTCAGTCCGCTCCAGTTAAGGGAGGACTTCACGTTCGAGGCGGTTCCTTCGAGGATTTTAGCGCGGGATGTCCGCAAGCTCAGGAGTAAGGCCATGCCCTTGGTGAAGGTGCAGTGGTCGGGTCAGTCAGAGGAAGAGGCGACCTGGGAGGTCGAAAGTGATGTTCGTTCTAAGTTCCCCGCCCTTTTCGAGCAGTAGGTATGTTTTAATTTCGAGGACGAAATTCTTTTAAGGGGGAGGTGATGTTATAACCCAAGATTTGGTTATATTTTATTTCGTTACAATGATTCGTTAAGTTGGTCCATTCTGAATTTAGGACGTGGAAGTCCTTATTAAAGAAGTTGGGGACGATGAGGTCTTTTCCCCATCCGTTTTATTTTCTGGTGAGTTAACCTCATATTAATTCCCTTAACCTATTTTATTCCATATCCTCTTAATTACTCTCTCTTCTAAACACGTTCTCACGATCATTTACGCTCCTCTCTTCATCGTTCTTCTCTCCCTCTCTCAAGCTTTCTTCTCTGTGGATCGATCTGCTGTGCTGCTAGTTGGAGATTCGAGTGCTGCTGGTTCTTCGTTGTCTTGCTGTCCTCTTCGCAGTCAGGTTTGTATGTCGTTTGGTAGCGTTGTTACTCAGTTTGGAGAACTCCTCAAATCCCTAATTTCCTTCTCTGCAATCCAATTGTAATTAGTGAATTTCGCGACGTTCTCTGTCGATCTCTACTGCTGTTGACGTGCTCTGCGAATCCATAGACAGTTTCAGGTGAGAATTGTATTTCAGTTCAGACTGCAGTTTCAGTTTCAGGGTTAGGTTTGCGTTTCTGAATTGGCATTGTTCTGCGTTTGTGGTTGTTCAGAATTCTGGAATTTCTTTTGGGGTTATCTTGCTGTGACGTGGTCGATTGCTCTGTTTCGGATTCGGGATTCTCTGCTGTTCAGATCGTGTTTCGTCTCTGCTGTAATTGAGGTAGGTGGCTTATGGATTCAGCTTGTGTGTTCAGCCTTGGGGAGTTTCAATTCTGGGATTGAATATGTTCTGTTTCTGCTCTGGGTTTACGAATTCGTCTGTTTAAGTGTGTTTCATATTGTACAAACCCCGAGGTTGTTTTCTGAAAACTTATAATGTTTTGACATTGTTTTGAAGCCTCTGTCTGTGTGAAAATTCGCTTCTATCTTCTGAGTTTTTCGGCATGTCCGAACTTCCGTCCGACCTTGGACGTTCGGACATGCCCTTCTGCGCTTAAACTTTCTGAAGTTTTCGCTGTGTCCGAACTTCTGTCCGAGCTTTGAAGTTCGGACACAGCCTTCTGCCTTCTCTGATTTGGCTTCGACTTGTGTCCGAACATTGATGTCCGGACACAAGCTCGGACTACACGTATTCGTTTTCGTTAAAACGTCCGAACTCAGTCCGAACTTGGATGTTCGGACACCTCTGTCTCTACTACTGTTTTGAGGTTCGACCTGTGTCCGAACTTCGTAGTTCGGACACATGTTCGGACATCTGTCTGATTTCGACTTCTGAGTCTCGACTTGTGTCCGAACATTGATGTCCGGACACAAGTTCGGACATGGTACTGTTTTGACCATAACTTGCTCGTTTGAGCTCTGTTTTGACTTCCGTTTGTGGGTTGGATTCCCCTTCTGATTTCCAAGCCATCTATGTGCTTCTGGTGCCTTTGGTGCACATATGCTTATCTGTATTTAAGCTTCTGTTTTGGGACCTAGTTATCTCTGTGTCTGAGCCTTTGGATGGCTGGTTTCGCTGTCTCGTAGCGCGCTATGTAGGATCCTTCTGTTCACGGGTGATGTTCCCCGTTCTATTCACGGGTGTTTACACCTGTTCTGTTTACGAGGGAGGTTTCCTCGTTCTGTTCACGAGCTGGTTGCTCGTTCTGTCTGTATGCTGTGATCGCTAGCGTCCCACTCTGTTTTCTGCTTCTATCTGCTTCTGACTCTGTTTAGTCCTCCATGGTATGGACTTCTGTTCTGTTTTCTGACATGCTTATGGATTCCTTTGACTCCTTCTGATTTGTTAACATTCTCTAAATGTTTTGAGCATGCTGGTTGATGAAGTTTGTCATCTACTGGGCATAGTTGTGTGCTCATTCCCCTACTTTATCTAACATTGTAGATTGATCAGCGAGGATCACTTTGCTCAGCTCTGGAGTTTAGTCTGTTTTGTTATTCCATTCTTGGAGACTTTGTATTTGAATTTGAGCCTTTGGGCCTCTTTGTTAGCTTCCGCTTCTGATATTAGTTTGGTGGGTTTTGTAATACTTTTGGGATGTTACGACATCATTTCGATTATACTTTATTCAAGTATTCGTTTGGGCCTTATTTGATTATCTGTTTAAGTTTGTTTATTAGAGCCTTGCGTTATTATGTAATAATACGCGGCGTGTAATACCCCCAACTCCTAGGCCAGTGTTTGGGGGTGTTACAATCGATGTCACGATGACGTTGGGCCAAAAGGATGACTGGAGAACGGAAAAAATAACTTTGTACATCATGCGAGACCTGTCCGGGTACAACATCTACTTGGGACGACCCGGAATTAATGCTTTCGGAGCTGTTTGTAGCACCTATTATCTCAAACTCAAATACTTAACAAGGGCCGGAAGGTTGGTGTCCATCCCTGGGAGTCAGAAAACAGCAAGAGTATGCGAAGTACGGATCACCGAGGATTTTCCAGAAGAGGATATTGTAACACCCCGTCCTAAGCCAATCGTGGTTATCGCAACTTAACAAATAGTACTTAAACGTCGCAGTGGAACTAACTAACACCAGGACCTTGCCACGGTCTAAATATACAGAAATACCGTTACTTAAATATTACAACCACATATTCACAATACACACCAACCGAGTTTAAGGTTCTCCAAAAACCACACAATGCTTCACAAGTTCAACTACTAACAGACGGGTGCACAGGCGCTACCGTACTCAAAATAAAGACCCGCTAGGGCTACCCGCTCCTACTCTGGTGTGTGACTTCATCGGCCGTTTACCTGCAGTGTAAAAACAGCCCCCAAAGGGGTCAGCACGAATGCTGGTACTCCCTCTCATGGCCCCAAGCTAACGGGGGACGACGACTAATTGTCGATAGCATGGAAATCGATTAAGTACACAAGCATGATAGGAAGTGCAATAAACAACAATCCGCAGATGAACATACATGGTTCACACAATGAATGACACAAGCTTTCCCTTATCAAACGGTTAGTTAGCCCCCTCCTTAGTCCTTATTTCCTTAACCTCAGTTCCTTATCTTACCTCAGTCTTAACCTTATCTTAATCTCAGTATACAAACCGTTCCTAGAAAGGGAATGGTTGTAGCTTAATCTTAAACCTAGGATTTAGGTGATCCTACCGCACCATCTTAATGCCCCCTACCCTGGACGGGAGTCCAGTGTAGCTGAGCCGGCAACCAGCCCTAGGCAACAAGTCCGAAGACAAGTCCTTAAGCGGAGGGCGGATCTGATTCAGACACCGTCCCCCTTTCCTTGGCATGCATGACCGGAGTCAGTCCCGGGTTTCCTCACTCAAGTTCCAGTTAGTAAAAACCTTACGCACCATGTGTTAGTTAAACTTTAACGGGTATTAACCAACAGTTTCCAATACTTAACTCCTATCCTTAACTCAGTAAGCACTAAACTTAGTTAGTAACAATCTCAAGCCTCGTGGGTTAGTGTAAAGAAAACACATACACTACGAGAACAAATATAACCGGTTGCATGCTTTATCTTGTTTTATTCGTAACAATTAAACAGATAGCACACAAGCCGAGGGACACCTCGTTAGCAAGCAGGTCACAAGAAAGATTGTACCGTTCACCGTCGTCCGTCGTTTGTTTAACCTTCTCCGGAATCCCAATTCACAAACCTAAAACATTGATTCATTTTTTGGCTGTTAGTTATTTGCACCTTACTTAACTCCCTTAGTCCCTAAAGATTCCCATTCAATACCATCTTAAGTCTTTGCCACTTAACCTTATAAACTTATCTTTAAACATTAAGGTTTATACTTAACTTAACTTAATTCAATTCCTTAGGTTCTTAAGTTCCTAATCATTACTACCCTACCAATGGCATACCCTAATACCAATTATCATCCTTAGAATTTAAATTTCTTTTTTTTTTTGTGTTTTAGGCTCGACCGAACTTACCGACCGACCTTACCCAGGTGGGTCCATTCCAGAACATATTACCGTTTGAAAATTCTACCCCGACCGACCCTTGCAAGTCCGGTCCCCAAGGTCGGTCCATTCCCGAGAGTTTTCCCCCGTGGGAAATTTAAGCCCCCGAACTTGCCAAGTCCGGTCCCATTTCGGTCGATTCCAGAGACCAAGTCCCGTACAAAATTCCAGGCATGACCGACCTTGCAAGTCCTGTCCCCAAGGTCGGTCCATTCCAGAAACTTAATTCCTACACAAAATACAAGCCCACCGAACTTGTAAGTTCGTCCCCCAAGTTCGGTCGGTTTCCAAAACTCTTTCCGGTAGTGTAACTGAGCTCGAACGACCTTGCAGGTCCGGTCCCTAAGGTCGGTCGGCTCTAGAACCTTATTTCTAAATTCTCATTTGACTCCAAACTTCTCCTCATATATCCTAGTATGTTTTAATCTCATTTGGGCACCTCAAATACACCTTAATCCAACCACTAAACACATTAAATCACTCACCAACATCCACCTTAGTCATTATGCATTTTCCTTGTAATCATGCCAACACTTGTAAAGTTTTTCACTAGGTTTCTTGGTGGTGGTTCATACCTAATATAACCACTATGCCAAATGCTTCCTCACCATTATAACATCATCTCCCAAGCATCTTTCACCATCTAAAACTCCTTTACGCAACTACTTAAAGTTTCTAACACAAGTTCATGCCTCCATCATCAACACCTATTTCCTTCCTAGTTGTTTACCAACATTTGCCTAAGTCCTAAACACTCAAGTACATTCTTTTGATTCCTAAATCCTCCATAGTGATGCCTAAGTCATTATAACTCATTAACACCCTTAAACTCACACCCTTTTTCATCAAGACACCCTAAAACTTCCTAGTACTTCCTTAGTCATAAAAACTTCTTAGAACATCTTAAACACTTAGGTTCCTCACTAAATTTTGCCATCTGTTCTCTAGTATATTGTTACACCCAAATACTTGGTTTTTCACCATCAAACAACCAAGATCACTCAAATTCTCATTACAACATCTTAACACACAATTTACAAACCAAAACTCACCACATCGTCATAGTGCATAAACTTAAAATGCTTGGCACTTAGGCCCTTAAATGACAATAATCTTAACCACTGAATTTCCACATAATATTTGCCTTTAACCTGCAATTACACACACACAGCTCCCATTGAAATAAAATGCTTCTTGTAATTCATCTCACATTGTTTGACTATCCTTTTTCTCATTGGCTCCTTAGTCACAGTTCTCAAACATAGTCATTGTTTCTCCTAGGTTATATATGGCTCTTTCCTAATGTAAACTCTACACTAAACTTATCACATATCTAAATCCCATTCCCTTAAACAATAAAACACCTTAAGGTAAGTAATTTACCTTGTTCTTTTACAAGTTCACAAACTTTCCTCCTTAGGCTTTCCTTGCTCAATCTCGGTCACCGCTTAAACTCTCCTTGCCAATGTTCTAACCAATATTCAATGACTCCAATGAGTACTAAACAACACACCAACCTTAAGGAATAAAACCTAGGTTAAAAATGTGCTTTAAGGTATTAAATTGATTGTTTTACCTTGGTTTCTCAAGACAAGCTTGGATATGAGTAAAGTAGGACCTCATTTATCCTTTGGAGAGTAGAAAACAAGCTAGAACAACAGGCATTAAAATGAAGCCCCATGAGTATGTATTTTCGGTCATGAAGAAAAGTGATGGAAACCTAGATTTTCTTACATATTCCTTACCTTAAGAGAATGGAGAAGCCAATGAACTCTCCAAACTTGGATTTCCTCCTCTAATGGTGGTTTGCCTTGGCTCCAAAATGAGGCTCTTGAAGTTTTGAAAAGATAGGAAGAAAGAGCTTGAGCTAACTACGAGATATATGTGCTTGGTTTGATTTTGGAGCTTAAATGAGTAAGTAGTGGCCAAGGGAAATGAAGCTCACATGGGGGCTGTTCTTCACGTTGGAGAGAAGGGAGGAGCAGCTCAAAACCGGTGGGAACAAGAGAGAATGAAAGAGTGAGGAGAGAGGTGAATAAAAGTGAGATATTTAGGTTTCTTTACAAAAGCAAATAGTGACTAGTACATTTCTCTCTTATTTACTAATAATCTAGCTTACTCACATGGTGAGTCATCCCCTTAGAAACCGGCCCCCATTAAGTAGCAAGGGTAATTTAGTCTTTGTTGACCATTAGCTCACTTACTTGACTATATGTTATAAACTAGCTTAATTTAATTACTATTCACAAAACAAGGCACATAGTTGTGAAATTTTTTATTTTCCATTGATTTAGACCTCCTAATGTGATACTAAGTAGTACACATGTTAATTAAAGAGTAATGATGGACATTTAGCCATTCAAAACCCATTTACAAGACAATTTTCGAAAATGTGCTTTAGAGTCCTTAAAGCACAATTTGGTTTTTAGCTTGTTTTAAGCTTGGTTTTCTTTGGTAATTGATTAATATGACCATTATGTTACTAAGGTCTTAGAATGATATTTGAGTGCTCACCCAAGTCTCTCCAAGCTTAGAGCACGTTTTTTGCTTAAACTGCTCTTTTTGGTGTTTCCTTATGTTTTCTTTGGTTAAAATGGTTTCTTAATGTTCTAAGGCATTATTTAGGCTTCTTATATCTTAGTTTGTCACTTAAACACCATATCTAAGTTTGGGGTATTTCAGATATAGTCAAAGAGGTTGGCTCCGGTCGAGAGTACAAAGAGGGAGAGGCTAGAGCCCGGATGCCCGGAGAAAGCTCAGGGAAGGTAGTGGTACCGGTAGAACAACCAAAAGAGGTACCCCTAAATACCGATCCTTCTAAATTTTTCAAAATTGGGAATACTTTTCACCACGATGAGCAGATTCGCTTAATGAGATTTTTGGAAAAAAGAAGAGAGACGTTCGCTTGGAGCCCAAAGGACATGCCCGAGTGGACGCCAGCGTTATCCAGCATAGTCTGAACGTGGATCCAAAGTTTCCTGCCATCCGACAGAGGAAGAGGATTGTAGGAAGAGAAAGAGATGAAGCTACTCGGGCGGAGGTCGAAAGGTTGCTGGAGGCCGGTTTTATTAGAAAAGTTTTTTATCCAAAGTGGCTATCAAATGTAGTTTTGGTTAAAAAGGCAAACAGAAAATGAGGATGGGTGTGGATTTCACATTTGAATAAGCATGTCCGAAAGATTTCTATCCTTTACCATCCATAGATAAACTTGTAGCGGCGACAAAAGAGTACTGTAATGAGCTTTTTAGATGCTTTCTCCGGGTATAACCAAATAATGATGAACAAAAATGACCAGGAGAAACATCCTTTGTCACCTCGACCGGTGTTTTTTTTGCTACAAGGTCATGCCATTTGGATTAAAAATGCAGGGGAAACTTTTCACAATGAATTGACGAAGTGTTCCGGGAACAGTTATCCCGAAATGTGGAAGCATATGTGGATGATATAGTAGTAAGGAGTAATTCTATAGCCCAGCACATGGAAGACCTTGAAGAAACCTTCAACACACCCAGGATAAATACAAGATCAAGTTAAATCCTGAAAATGCGTCTTCGGGGTCACTCAGGGAAAGTTTTTGGGGTTTATAGTCGGACAGAGAGGAATCGAGGTTGATCCGGAAAAACTCAAGCGGTCCTCAACCTTCCGCAGCCAAGAAACATCAAGATGTGCAAGCCCTGAATGGAAGGCTCACTGCTCTAAGTAAGATTTTGCTCCAAGCTTCAAGAAAAATCTATCCCATTTTTTAGCATCCTCAGGAAAAATAAAAAGTTCTAGTGGGATACAGAGTGTATAGACACTTTCGAAACGAATCAAGAAATGCTTCAGGAGCTTCCAAAGCTTGGGTTCCGTCACCAGGTTAGGACTTATTCTTGTATTTGTCAGTTTCAGAGTGGGCGGGCAGCGGTCCTAGTCATGGAGGAGGAAAAGAAGGAAATCCCTGTCTATTTCACCGGAAATATCTTAACCGCCACGGAGACGAGGTACTCTAATATTGAGAAAGTTTTTGTTTTGCTCTTGTGATAGCATCCAGGAAGCTGAACCATACTTTTAGTCGCACCGAATCACCGTCCAAACCATTGGCCCTTAAAGCAAATCACCAATAACCCAGCGCCTCCGGAAGGATGATTACTGCGGTAGAGCTTACTCAGTTTGAAATCCATTACGTTCCGCGACACAGCAATAAAAGCCTAGGCCCTGGTTGATTTCATCACCGAGGCAAGTTTCTTTCATCAAGAGGAGCGGGAAGTCCCGTACAAATGTGGGAGATGGAGCTAGGTGTAAAACCGGTGCGGGGGTTGGGGTCGTAATCCCGACTCCCGATGGAAGAAAAAATAACATCTGCGGTAATGTTAGTTTGAAGTAACAACAACGATGCAGAATACGAGGCGTTAATACAGGGCTGGAAATAGCCTACGCCCTGGGGGTGACAGAGCTGGAGATACAATCTGATTCCTTGCTTGTGACAAGACAAAGTGAGAGCATCTTCGAAACAAAGGAGGAAAAACTAAAACTCTACTTGATGAAGGTACAAGATCTAAGGGCGAGATTTTCAAAATGCAATCTCCGACATATACCCAGAGACCAAAATTCGGAGGCTGATGTACTGGCTAAGTTAGCAAGTATAGCGGATGGAATACCGGCGGAAGTCCAGCTACAATTAACGAAATTCTTGAGTATAGAAAAGATGGAGACAATGTCAGTTGAAATAACCAATTTAGGTGAATCATGGATGACCCCGATTGTCAGGTACATCCAAGAAGGGTCACTACCGGAGGAAGAAAAAGAAGCCAAAACAATAAAAAGAAGGGCAACATCATTCTTTTTTGAAAACAACCAACTGTACAAGCTATCCATTGGCAGACCATCGCGGAAATGTGTAACAGAGGGTCAAGGACTAGAGCTTGTCAGCGAGGTTCACAATGGGGTGTGTGGAAATCACCTGGGAGGAAGAGCAGTAATGCATAAAATTTTAAGAATGGGCTACTTTTGGCCGTCAATCCAGAAGATGTGCGAAGACCATGTCAAAAAATGTGTGTTGTGTCAATTGCACGGCCCAAGGATCAAAAACCCACCTGCGGAGATGAAGTCCATCACCTCCCCGATCCCTTTTGCGAAATGGGGATTGGACATCGTCGGACCGTTTCCGGAGGCTTCTCCTGGTAGGTATAAATACTTATATGTTGCGGTGGATTACTTCACCATATTGGATTGGAGAGTTAAGTGGATTGGAGAGTTAAGCCCAATCTGTTATTGTTGGCCCAAGTGCGATTAGTGTTTATTATGGTTACACTTTATCTTATTTTCAGTTTGTTTAGATATGGCTAGATTCTTAGAGATATAGTTAAGATTTATATCTTTTATTTCTTTTATCTTGCTCTGTTATAAGGAGACAGAAGTATTGTAATTAGGTATTCAATACAAACACAATCTGAATATTTAGTTTTACATACGCTAATGGTTACAAACACACCAAGCTAACACCTTTACATTACAATTCCAACATGGTATCAAGAGCGCAGGAGAAGAATTCAAGTTCCTAGGGTTTGTCTTCTTCAGCAAGCATGGCAGAAGGTGACCGCAAGGGAAGATGCAGAGACCCACCGTCCACTTCTTCAAGCAAGCAGCAGATCGACGTTAATGATCCAATATATGTCCATGCTGCAGAGAACCCAGGTCTGAATTTAGTAACTAAGTTTAATGGAAAGGGATTCCTAGGTTGGAAGTTTGATATCACTACTGCACTCAAATCTAAAACAAGTATGGATTTGTTTGTGGGTAGAATTAAAAAACCTAAGGAAGAAGATACCATTCGTTACTCAGCTTGGGAGAGGTCTTGCTCTCTGGTTGTTTCCTGGATAAGAATTCTCTAGGTCCCAATGTTATTGGCAGCGTCCGATATCAAGATGATCCAAAAGAAATATGGGACATCTTGTGAGCGTTATCAGCATAGCAACCTTGCAGTCATTCATAATCTGAAGCGTGAGCTTGTTGAAATCAAACAAGGCAGTGATTCATAGCAGAATATTACAACAAATTGAAAGAAATTTGGGGGGAGCTCGAGCAGGATCAACCACCACAAGATGTGATTGTAATGGATGCAAATCGGTATCAACAAATCTATCAAAAAGGCACGACGCGGACAGATTGGTGCATTTTTTGATGGGGCTCACCGGGATTACCTCCTCAATTCGAGGGCGATTCTGGCCTTGGAAAAACCCCTCAGTCTCGAGAAAGCCTTCGCACTTGTTATCTAGGAGGAAGAACAGCGAGGAGCAAAGTTGCGACAGATGATGCTATGTCCTTCTACGTTCATAAGCCTGCAAATACAGAGAATCACAGAAACCCTAACCCTAGCGGAAAGGTGAGAATGATAAGAAGAGGTTAACTTGCACTTTCTGTAAGAAAGTTGGACATAGTCTTCGAGGTCTGTTTCCAGAGACAGAAGTGTGGCTATTGCAAAAAGACGGGCACGTTGACAGTGAATGCTTTCACCTTCACGGCAGAGAGACAGTACTCGCCCGCAAAAAGAAAGCGTATGCCAACAATGTCCAGATCGAAGAATCAGACGAACAGAAGAACACTTCAACAGAGAGTGGATTCACAGCGAAACAGATACAACAGATAACAGATATAGTGCGGTCCACTAGTACCGCGGCCAAAACTGAGGATTCCAGTTATTGCAATTTTTCCGGTAAGCTTTCTTACTGTTTAATGAACTCACGCAATACTTTTACCGGTAAGTGATACTCGATCAGGTCTACGGACCACATTTCTGGAATCGAGGAAACTTTCGAGAATATGCAGAAAGTTTGAGAAGCGAAAGTAGTGGTCTTACCGGATGGTGGAACTAGATGGTGAAATTCGTTGGCGACGGAGGTTGGGGAAGACCATGTACCTGAGAGAGTTTTGTTTATCCCCGATTTCTTCCCTTTAATTTGGTCTCCATAGCGAAATTAGCAGATCAGTTCGCATGTTCCTTGGTGTTTAACAGTGGTGATTGTTTTGTTCAGACCACTCTACAGGGACGAGTGAACGACTTGGGCGGCGCCTTGATGGACTGTATGTTCTGGATTCTTCAAGGCTGGGCCGCGTGAACAAGGGGTCAGATCTGCTTTGGTGCTGGATGAGAATGGGCCGCCGTCGTGAGTGAAGGAATCAGGGCCGAACTAAGCAGAGTCCCAAGTCGAGCTTATGTTTAGTAAGAACAGAGAAAGATTTGGGTCGTGATTCTAAGTATCAGTTTTAAAGCTGCTGAGTTGCACTTAGGTTAGGTCATGTAACCGTTTCGAAACTGGTTGCGATGCAATTAATAACAGAGTCAGATTGTCCTAATAGACTATGCTTGTGATGTTTGCTACAAAAGTAGAGCTCAACGGTTACCTTTTGACAATTTTTTATCAAAACGACACGAGCTTTTGAGATGGTTCATGTTGATGTGGGGACCGTTCAAAAACCGTCACTTATAATGGATATAAGCATTTTGTATGTTTTGTCGATGATTACACCAGAACCACGTGGGTTCACCTTATTCGACAGAAAAGTGATGCCTGGGGAATAATAGTCGGTTTCATCAGGATGATAGAACGACAATTGAGACGAAAATCAAAGTGATCCGAACAGATAATGCGAAAGAGTTGGGCAGTTCTACAGAAGGGAAGACTTTCTTTTCGAAAGAAGGGATAGTTCATCAGACTACATGTGCTTACACCCTCAGCAGAACGCTGTGGTCGAAAGAAACACAAGTATTTGCTTGAAACAGCGAGAGCGTTGTATTTTCAGTCTAATGTTCCGTGGTATATTGGGGTGAGTGTATTTTGCATGCAGTTTATCCATCAATAGGCTGCCAACGAAGGCTCTTGGAGGAAAAACACCGTTTGAGGTACTTTATGGTAATACGGTAGCATATGATAAAATCAAGCCTTTTGGCTGCTTGTGCTACAAAACTGTTCTTCCTAAAGCAGGGAAGTTTGGGGAGAAGCTTGTGTTATTTGGGAGATGATCCGCGGAAAAAAGGGCATAAAGTCCTAAGCATTGTCGCTCAGACACTGGAGGTTTGCAGAGATGTCAAGTTCCATACTGATGTTTTTCCTTACAGAGAGCATGATGGGAATCACCCTTTTCAAACAGGGGAGTGTGAAGGGGGTGATGAGCAGATGGGTTACGGTTTTTTTGATGATGAATGTGTGGTAGGGCAGCAAGCAGAACCATCAAGTCAGGTGGACACGGTGAATGTTGATGTTGACTTACCACAGGTTCGGCGTTCTAGCAGAGAAAGTCATAAACCTGGTTATTGAGTGATTATGTTTGTAATACCGTCTTCCAAGAGGTACTGGATGAAAGAGTTTACAAAAGTGAGGGGTCTACCAGTAATCTTATTGGGTGTACGAGCCTTACCGAACTCAGACCCAACACTTGCTTGGCTTTGTTGAGTAGTACACAGAATCATACCAGTGTCACTCCAGATCTGGAAACCGTTTACTTATCAGGAAGCTGTAAGACATGAGCATTGGCGCCAAGCCATGGATGCTGAGTTGGCAGCCCTTCATCAGAATAACACATGGGATGTTGTTACTCTTCCCCGGGGTAAAAAGGTTATTGGTGCAAATGGGTTTATAAGACCAAGCTCAAGTCTGATGGGTCCTTGGAGAGGTACAAGGCACGGCTGGTTGCTAAGGGCTTTACACAGCGACATGGGCTTGATTATAATGAAACTTTCTCGCCTGTTGTTAAGTTGACGACGATTCAGGCGTTGATTGTTGTTGCACTTCACAACGGTTGGATCATTAACCAGCTAGATGTGAATAATGCTTTCTTGCATGGTGAGCTTGATGAAGAAGTTTACATGCGTATCCCTCACGGACTCGAAGTTCATGGGAGTAACAAGGCTTGTTTGCTCAAGAAATCGTTGTATGGTCTCAAGCAGGCTTCGCGGCAGTGGTTTTCAAAATTGGGAAGCTTCCTCAGGACTCTTGGTTTTTCTAGTCCAAGAATGATTACTCGCTTTTCTACAAAGATACAGAGAGTGGGAAACTGTTTCTCGCTGTCTATGTTGATGATATACTGGTAGTTGGAGCCCAGCAGGCAGAGATCGATCGTATTAAGAGTGCCCTTGATCTCAACTTCAGAATTAAAGATTTGGGGGTGCTACATTACTTCCTTGGGATCGAGTTTGTTCGAGTTAAGCAGGGGTATGTTCTCTCTAAAAGCAGTTCTGCTTGGATCTCATAGAGGATTTTGGTTGCCAGCAGAGGAGGACCACCCGAGGTCCTATGCTTGTGGGGACACAGTTGCTGTCCAATGATGGCGTCCTTTTGCGTGACCCCACATCTTATAGGAGACTCGTTGGCAAGTTAAATTACTTGTCCAACACACGTCCTGATATCAGTTTCACTGTACAGACACTCAGTCAGTTTATGCAGAGTCCTACTGATGTTCACATGGAAGCAGCTGTTCATGCGCTTTGCTATGTCAAAGGCACCATCAATTATGGTATTCTTTTATCTTCTGGAGCACGAGGAACATTGGACCTTTTGGCATATTGTGATTCTGATTGGGCAGCTTGCCCTAATACAAGGAAGTCTGTTTCAGGATATTATATTTTCCTGGGAGAGAGTCCGATATCGTGGAAGACAAAGAAACAAGGTTCAGTCTCTCTTTCTAGTGCTGAGGCAGAATATCGTTCTCTTCGGCGCGTCACAGCGGAGTTGACTTGGTTGACTCGCCTTTTGTTTGAGCTAGGCGTCACTAACATCACGCCAATACCGGTCAAGTGTGATAATCAGTCAGCAATACATATCGCACGGAATCCGGTGTTTCATGAGAGGACGAAACACATTGAGATTGATTGTCACTTTGTACGAGAGAAGATCCAGCAGGGTTTAGTTGATGTGGTTTACACACACACTTCTACACAGTTAGCGGATATGATGACCAAGGCCCTTCCTGGCACTCGGTATAAGGAGCAACTTCAACATATGGGCATGCGTGATCAGTCCAAGCCTTGCTAAGCGAGTTACCTACGGCTTGCGGGGGGGTATTATTGGATTGGAGAGTTAAGCCCAATCTGTTATTGTTGGCCCAAGTGCGATTAGTGTTTATTATGGTTACACTTTATCTTATTTTCAGTTTGTTTAGATATGCTAGATTCTTAGAGATATAGTTAAGATTTTATCTTGTTATTTCTTTTATCTTTGCTCTGTTATAAAAGGAGCAGAAGTATTGTAATTAGGTATTCAATACAAACACAATCTGAATATTCAGTTTTACATACGCTAATGGTTACAAACACACCAAGCTAACACCTTTACATTACAATTCCAACACACCAAATGGGTGGAAGCCCTCCCGGTAGTAAGTATAACTGCGCGAAAAACAGAAGAGTTTGTTTGGAAGAACATCGTATGTCGGTTCGGCATACCGAAGGTCATCATAACGGACAACGGCTCGCAATTCAATTGCAAAAGCTTTAGGGAGTTTTGCGAAGAATGGAAAATTGACTTGAGATTTGCATCTGTCGCTCATCCGCAAGCAAATGGCCAGGTCGAAAATACTAATGGACAAATTGTGAAGGCTCTGAAAAGAAAGTTGGAAGGAAAAAGAGGAAAGTGGGCAGAGGTGCTACCGCAAGTCTTATGGGCTAACAGAACAACTGTCAAGGGGCCAACCGGTGAAACTCCTTATAGGTTGACGTACGGTCTAGAGGCGGTGGTACCGGCGGAAATTATGATACCATCAAAAAGGATTGAAGGGTACGAAGAAGAGGAGAACGACGAAAGCATCCAAGATGAGTTGGACGTCTTGGATGAAAGGCGAATGATCGTTGACTTAAAGAATCAAAATGACAAGTTAAGAATTGAACGTCATTTCAATAAAAAGGTAAGGGAACGGTCTTTTTCCATGGGTGACTTGGTGCTTCGAGAAGTAAAGCAGCCAGCGAAATTGCAACCTCAGTGGGAAGGCCCATATATCGTACAAGCTAAGACAGACCGAGCATCTTATAGGCTCCGAAATATGGACGGGAGTGATTTGCCATATTCTTGGCACGCTGAATGCCTCAAGATGTTCTATGTGTAATCTCTTTCTGGCTGCAAGTTAGCAGACTATTTGTTTATATCGCAGGAATTATCTCATGTGGATGTCCGACGATCTTTCCATCAGTAGTGATGAAGTGTTTTACCTGACAACCTCAGTTGTTCCGTTTTGAATGTTTACTTACAAAATTTTTTAGGGGATTAACCACCCTCTAGTAATGATATATAAAGCTTTCGAACAAAAACAAAAGCATTGCAAAGACAATTTTCTTTACTCAAAGGCGGAGAACAAAGAGTTTTAAGAAATAAAAAGAAAGACAAAAAATATGACTGACGATCTCACCATCAGCGATGGTAGAGTGTTTTGTATCCGACGATCTAACCATCAGCAATGGTAGTGTATTTCATCCAACGATCTCATGTCTTGAAGACAAAAGAGTGTTAAACCGACTATCTCACCGTCTCGAAGTCGGTAGAGTGTTAAATCGACGATCTCACCATGTGTACAGTGGTAGAGTGTATAAGTGTAACTAAAGGGTTACCGAAAGAAATCTTTGCAAAAATAAACAGCAGTTCAGAAAATTCTTCATTAACAAAAGTCTCCGACTTTTGGGAGACCGGTCGCTCCGGTCATGCCCGAAAGGTCAGGCCGTTCTATTGAAAAAGGGGGATTTGATTTACAAAGCAAAGTACAACAGTACAAAAATATAGTAACTATAGCAAAAAATAGAATAACAGAATTTATGATGCAGGCCCTGCAGGATCCTCCGCAAGCTTTTCGGATTCTTGCGTCTGCTTCTTAAGAGTTGAGGTGCTTCCTCCGGAGTCTTCTTCGTTCTCACCTACCGGAACAAGAGCAGCATCGCTACGGACTCGCACAATGGCTGATCCCATAAAAGATGGGGCAAAGCATGTGTTCCCTGCGGGCCATGAGAACCTCACCAACTCTTCGTGGTATCCAGTGGAACGAGCAAGAGCTTCGAACTCTAGGCTATCGTAAAGAGCTTCGTCCATGGATTGTTGCTTCTCGGAGAAGAACTCGGATACGACTCGCTGGCTCTCCCCGGCAAATCTACGGCACTGGGAAGAGAGTGTCTCTTTGAGACCAGAAACGGTACGATCCTTCGTTTGAAGTTCCGATTGTGTCTCTTTGAGAGCCCCCTTCAACTTCGCAACCTGGCTCTCGTAGGATAAGGCAAGGCTCCGGTATCGTTCTCTCTCCGACTCCGAAGTGATTAATGAAGCTTTAAGACCAGACACCTTTTTAAGCCAAAAGTCGGAATTTCTGGCAGCCTCTGACGACGGACTTGGATTTTCTGCATATATTTCAAAGGATTAACAGGATGATATGAAAGAAAAGAAAAAGTGGAAGCTTTCGGTGGTACGAAGATTACCGGAAGCCTTTTTCTTCTGTGCTTCCAGCTCTTCCTCAAGCTCTTTAATTCGAAAAGTTGCTTGCGCAAGCTTTTCCCTCTCCATATCAAGGCTGGCTTGGAGATCATTCTGTTTGGCCTCAGCTGCTTGCAAGAGTTGGTTTTTCTTTTCCAACTCTGATTCAAAGGAAGACCGAAGATCCTCAGTAGTTCACCGGACCTCTTCAGCAACCTTCCGAACGTCTTCAGCTTCCTCTTCCAATATCCGCTTGTGATCGTCAAAAGAAGCCTGCAACTTGTTGATAGCGTCCTCTTGGTCGATGGATGCAGCTTCTTGGAGTTCCTCCCGGAGGGCGACTTTCTCATCCTCAAGTTGAGCCTGCGCCCGCTTAAGGACTTCTCGAGCCTTGGCCTTCTCCTCGTCGGCAGCTTTCTTATATTTCTCCGCTCGAGCCTCGTAGGAGCGAAGGGCTTGGGAAGAGTATTGAGACTGGGTCTCAACGCATTGGGCCATCGCCATGGCCTAAAAAAGCAAAGGTGTCGGAATCAAAAACAAAAGGTAATACAAAGTAAATATATATGAAGAAGTCAAACCTGAATTAAGGCACTCTAGAGACGGTCAAAAGCCTCTCCCTTCGGAAGAGAGTGGCGGACGATGGCGTCAGACGAGGAACTGAGTTTCCCCAGTGTTAGCCCCAGTCCAGTTTTGAAGAAGGTCCGCAGACCGAAGGATCAGCTTGCGGTGGAGGAGAGGATCTGTCGCCCGCATGCTTGCTCCTGGCTCCGGACTGAGGCGCCTCTTGGGAGGGGGCGTCGGATGACTCCGAAGAAGAGCTACCCTCCGCATTATCCTCGACAATACCTTTGCCTTTACCGGGCGGGATTTCACGAGTCTTTTTTCCCTCCAGAGCACCACCTTCCTTTATTACAACTCCGCGCACGGGTCGTCGCGCCCGTTCAGGCTCAGGATCTATGGAGGGAGGAGCAGCAGCTACGAAAAAACAAAGTCATAAGTATTCAAACAAATACAAAGTTAAAGCGGAAGGAAAACAAAGGCTGTGAAAAGGTATACCGGTGGAAAAAATGGAATCGGTATTTTGAGTTAAAGCTTCATCTACGCAAAAAAAGCCATGCAGGTCAGGGAAGAGGGATGATATGGGAGTTAAATCCACATCTTTTTTAACTCCACCCGGACTGCAGGCAGGAGTGGACACGGGAGTACCTGTTTCCGGAGGGACAGCAGCAAGGAACCCGTTTCGGTAACGTGTTTTTCCTATCGCACTAATTTTATTTTTGATTGTTCAACTTTCTTGGGCCCCTCGGGGGCTTTCCTCTTAGCACCAGTAGTTTTGCTACCGGAAGGAGCAGGGAGGGCTCCTTTTTTCTCTTCAGTGGCTCGGTAATCAACAAGCTCCCAGCTGTACCGGAGGGAGAATTTTCCGCCCGTTTGGACGAAAGCTGCGGAACAAAAGGAAAGTAAGGAAACATCCAGAAATCAATAGAAAAAAGGGCATTCAGAAAAGATACGTACGGTCAATTTTCTTCCGGGTCTTGTCCAGTTTTCCTTCGGAGAAGAAGAAGTTGATGGGATGAAGGGCCGACGAACTTATCCTCTTGAGTATGTCTCCGATTGGAGAGGAACTGCCTGAGGAGGGCAACGAAGAGGCAAGCTGCCCCTTAGCTATATCTCCGATGTGGGGGACTCCGATAAAGGTCCCCCTCGGTGGGTAAAAGACGAACCAGTTGGAGGACTAACCGCTCTCCAGACTTACACTCTTGAAGAAGGAATAGCCAGGCGTGGCCAGAATGGATATGTCCTCCTCCGTAGTAGTTGTATTCACCCTGGTTGTGAAAAAATTCACAAACTCCCGCGCATCCGGAGTAATGTCGTTCTCCGCGCAGACGGTAAGAAAGGCGTGCAGACAGCCTAGGGCGTTGGGATTCAGATGAGCAAGAGTACATCTCCGACGTGAAAGAAAACCGAGAACAAAGGGATGCGGAGGAAAACGCAAGCCACGGTGAAGATGTTCTCGATACACCACAAAGCCATCCCCAAAGCAGTTGAAGAGATGCGTCATCGGCTCCGGCACACAAATCTTCGATCCCAGTGGGACTTGAACGCCTCTCATGAGTTTCCTCAAGTCTTTCACGGAAAGACTAGAGCCAGTACCCGGGCGAGGGTAGTCCCCACCGATGTCTTCGGTTGGGATAGCAGAATCTTCCAAGACACAGTTCTCCTCATCGACAAAAAGCGTCGATCCCGCCGGCGCCGGGATGGAAGAGTTTGGGTTTGACAGGTCCATTACAAATAGAGGAAGGCGAAGAATCAGGCGACAAAAGGATGGGGAAAGACACGAAAGAGAAGAGACGCGAGTACAGAGACCGAGGAATTGGATTGCAGGAAAGGGAACGAGAAGGAGGCTGATCACTATGCGTGGGCAAGAAAACGAAAGGCCCAGGTCAGGAAGCAAGAAAGAAAATGGAGGACAAGTGCGTGAAAACTCAGAAAAGTTTGAAAGTATGAAAAAGCGAAGGGAAGAGAAGAAAGAGGGAGAATGGCCTTAAATAGGCGAAAATTGGGCACGCTACACCAGAAAGTAATCATACCCTGCTACTACAAATGTGTCAGGAAAAATAGCCTCAGAAGGCGAGGCGGCGATGGTTAAAGCAAGGCTCGTCGCTTGGCAACTGATAGGTCTCCAACGGAAGGAAATCCAAAAACAACACCCAATTCCAAGACCTCTTTTCTTTTTCTTTAAAAAAAAGAGATCTTGTGGGACTAGGAGGAGTGGGGCAGAACGCCAAAATTTAAAAACAAAAAGAAGATCTTTCCTTGGGGAAGAAGAAAAGATCTTGTGGGACTGATGAAGTGGGGTTCCACCACGTGTAGTAACCAAATGGCTAGCAGCGGAAACTTGCCGCCTGCGGAGACAACAGAAGGGCCTCCTACCGATCCCAAGAGCGGACCCTCGCGTCTGGAGAGCCATCCTCTGAGTAGACTGCGGGAGAGCGGTAAGCCATGTGGTTTTTCCCACGGAGCGAAGTGAAGCAAGACCCTCTCCGGTAGACTGGAAGTAACTATTTAATAAAGGGAGTAAATTATAGGAAAACCTTGTATATAGGAGAATATTCTAGAATAGTGTACGCCCACAGAGACGGTTATACTCTATAGGAGGCCTATAAAAAAGAGTGGTAAGCTATGTAATATGGGAGGCTTCTGATCAATACATCGTTAGGCATTCTCTTTGCAACTTTTATCCAAGTACAAGTTCTACTCAATCTCATTGTGTGACAAGGAAAGGAGTGAAAACACATAAAATTAAGAAAACCATTCATGTTCGAATGAAAACACAAGAGAGTAGTCAGAACAAAAATAAAAATTGAAAGAATTAAAACTAGAACCACTACTAGAAAAAAAGAATAAAAAACACCCATTTCAAAACGGTTATATTGTCAAGCGTTTTTTTATGATATTTAAGAACGATTATAAAATAAGGCGGTGTTCATGTTATTCTCGTCTGACATATAAAAACGCTTCTAAAATAAGGTGTTGTTTATGTTATTCCCGCCTGACATATAAAAAACGCTTCATAAAGAAGCATTTTTATGTTATTCCCGCCTGACATATAAAAAATGCTTATTTAGGAAAACGTTTTTCTTGTTGCTAACGGTGACAGTATAAAGAGCGCTTCCGTAGAAAACATTTTTTATTATTATTGATCGGCAAACATAAAGGACGCTTCTTATGGGAAGCATTCTTTATAACCCTCTGAATTTTTTAATTCACATTTTTAATCTCACCCGCCCCAATTAATTTTCATCACTCCCGCGCTCTCTCTCTCTCTCTAACCTTTAGCTCTCTTCTCTACCGACCCTTACCAAAAAACCAGGCCAACGCCGTTGCTTCTGCCTTTGCCGCCGCTTCCGTCGCCGGCCACCAGACCGTGGCCACAGCTAGCTGTCGCGGCCGCTTCCGCCGTCCCTAACTCTAGCCTGCGCGCACCCTGATTCGTCTTCCCCGATTGATCGCACCTGCCTAGCTCTCCATACCCCGACACTGCTCGATCGATCTAGCTAGCACAATTAAGAGTAAGTGTGTAACCCTAGCTAAATTACATTGTTAATTTAGGAAATTTTATGAGATAGTTTAATTTTTTGCTGACTTTTATATAGGCATGCATATGTTGTTTGCCGCCAATCTAAAATCAATTTCATGATGTTGCTGATTTAATTTTGTGTACGCGCATGTGCTGCATTTAAGGGTTTGGATTAGTAAGATGCAGTTTTATGATGAATTATGGTGCTATTTGGAGCTTTATATTAAAGTTGAACTAATAGTAGCTAGTTTTCCTTGTGTCCTACAATTAGTAATGTTTTTGTGGAACATGATTGAACATACACCCAATTAATTAGAACATGACACTTGTTTTACCTTTTGTTTAAAATGTACATTAATATTGTAAATGCACCAAATGAACTGGTTGTTTAGTGATTATGAAGGGTCAATTAATTGCACAATCAAATTAAATTTAATTTTTGATTTTTGTATCTGGGATGTTCAGTTCAGATTAATTGACTGGATAGATGCATGCAATTGCTGTAAATATTGTGGTGAAACATACATTTTTTTAGGGGAGATTCTGTCGAATTTCTCAGAGAATTTGGTCACATAAGTAAATTATTTGATCGGTCATTTAATTATTGCTTCTATATAACTTATCATTAGACTCTGCTTCTTTATTTTCTCTTTGGGTGTGCTCTCCTCCCTTCCTGCTCACCAATCGCTAGCTGCTTGCCGCCACGTTGCATCACTACTCATCAGGTTAGTTGATAATTTTTGTCTGATTAATTCTTAATCTTTGTCTGATTAATTCATATAGTGTTTCGAATAGCTACTAAATCTACTCGAACATTGTCACTCGTCCGAGATATACCTACTAGAGGTATATCTTGGATAGTCCCCGTCGGGACTGTCCAATCACGTTTGATCTCACCTTCTAGGTAGTGAACAAGTTTATAGAAAATGGTTCATTGAAAATTTGGGCAGCATTTCCCTTTTGTTCTTCGAGTGTATACATTCATATATACACTAGAAGAACGAAAGGGAAATGCTGCCGAAATTTTCAATGAACTGGTTTTTATAAACTTGTTCGCATGTGAGATTGAACGTGATTGGATGGGTTTAGGTTGTAAAATTTTAAAAAGTAACTAGACTAGTATCTGCCAACATATGAACCGATCAGCTGTAAAGTAATACATCTTACAGAAAGAGATGGAGCGCTCAAAGATGTACAATGATAGACTTGATAACGATTACCTACAAGGGGTCGATAGGTTCTGTAAGATCCTTGTCAACAATCTTCAACCGAAGGATAAGGGATATATTCTGTGTCCATGCATCAACTGCAAAAATGACTTCAAGAACAGAGATATTGAGAAAATTAAGGATCATTTGATTTGTCGTGGGTTTACGAAAGATTACGAAGACATAGCATTATGGCATGGTCAGCATGCAGTGGATGTGTTTGACTATGCTGCAGAAGCTTCAGTAGAACAATCAGAACTGGACGGCACTGAAAACTTCGGGGACACAGAAAACTTTGGGGATGATGATAACTGCACGATTTACGACGAGATAGAAGATGCGAACCTTCACACGATGTTGGAAGATGTAGAACAATATTTTACCAACAAACCGAATACACATGACAACTTTATGCAGTCATGTAAAGAACCACTGTACGCTGGATGTGATGCACTGAAGCTGAACAAATTAAGCGTGGCCGTGAAACTATTTAATCTCAAATCGAAACACGGATGGAGCGATGTAAGTTTCACGGATCTATTGCAAATTATTAAGGAGATACTACCAGCAGACAATGTCATAACTTATGAGGCAAAGAAGTTAATGTGTCCAATGGGTATGGAGTACAAGAAAATACATGCTTGTCCATAGGGGTGTATTTTGTTCTGGAAGGAGCATGAGCTAGATGATTGTTGTCCTAAATGTGGTGAATCACGTTATGTAAAGAAAGATCATCAGGACGGCAACAAGCCAAAGGTTTGTTCCCTAGTGAAGATGTTATGGTATTTGCCAATAATCCCAAGGTTTAGGCGGTTATTTGCAGTTCCGAAGGACACTGAAAACCTTAGGTGGCATGCAACACATAGGATGGACGATGGTAAATTAAGACATCCTGCTGATTCACCGCAATGGAGAAACATTGACAGAATGTATCTTGAGTTTGGTATAGAATCAAGAAATTTAAGACTTGGCTTATGCATGGATGGAATGAACCTGTACGACACTTTGAGTAGCGTACACAGTACTTGGCCTGTTCTATTGACTGTATACAACCTCCCACCATAGTTGTGCATGAAGCCTAGGCATATTATTATATCAATGTTGATATCAGGTCCAAAACAACCGGGGAATAAAATTGATGTGTTTCCGCAGCCGCTTATTGACGACTTGAAACTCTTATGGAATAAAGGAGCAACAGTATATGATTCTTGCGCAAAGAAAAACTTCACACTACGTGTTATGCTGTTTTGTATGATAAACGACTATCCAGCATACGGAAACCTATCTGGATATACAATCAAAGGAGCATTAGCGTGTCCTGTATGCGGAGATAACACATGCAATATCCGATTGAAACATAGTGGAAAAAATGTGTACATGAGTCATCGAAAATTCCTTCCAAGACATCATAAGTACCGAAAGATGACAGATGAGTTTGACGGGATGACTGATCATGCTGTATCTCGGCAACCTTTATCAGGTGCCGATGTTTATAACCGGGTGAAAGATATTGTGAACAACTTTGGTCCTCCAACTAAAGATACAGAGAAGAGTGTTTGGAAGAAAAGGTCGATATTTTTTTATCTTCAGTATTGGCAACATCTGCAAGTAAGGCATTGTATTGATGCCTGAACTTAAGTTAGTAGGGATGAAATCTCATGACTACCATGTTTTGATGCAAAATTTTCTTCCCATTGCAATTCGTGGGATTCTCCCACATGATGTCAGGAAAACCATTACAAATTTTTCCGTGTTTTTCAATGGAGTTTCTGTCAAAGTTCTAGATGTGTAGACACTGGACAAATTGCAAGTTGAACTAATTGTCACCATTTGCCAGTTGGAGATGTATTTTCCACCTTCATTTTTCAATATTATGGTGCATCTGTTTGTTCATTTAGTAAGGGAGATCAAGGAGTGTGGCCCATTATATCTCAGGTATATGTATCCATTCGAAAGATACATGGGTACACTTAAAAAAATGAAAAAACGCAGACATCCAGAGGGAAGCGTTGTTGAAGGATATGTAACTGAGGAAGTGATTAACTTTTGCACCCACTACTTAGAAGGTGTGGACCACATAGGACTTCTGAGATCAAGGCATGAGGGCAAGTTACAGGGTGTTGGTACAATCGGGAAAAAATGGTAAGGCCTGATTTTGGTGCATTGTGTAAAGCACATCTAACCGTGTTGAGTCATGTCGAAGATGTTGAACCATACTTCGCGTCACACTTAAGCGCTCTCAGAGCACAACATCCGTCAATGGGTGATGTGAGATTAAAGAAGGAGCAGAATGCTACATTCGTTACATGGTTTAAAGAAAAAGTTATGCATGAAGATTCAGACAATGTGACTGAAATGGTTAAGTTATAAGCGCTCGGTCTGAATCTTGATGTTTTATCATACGAGGGTTTCTATGTGAATGGGTTCACATTTAATACTGAACGTCGAGACCGTAAGTCAACAAATCAAAACAGTGGTGTTCAACTAACTGCTTCACAGGAAATATATCAAGATGCAGGTAGTAAGGGAGTGACAATGAGGAAAGAGTATTATGGTGTGATTCAGGAGATCTGGAACCTTAACTACACCTGTTACGAAACTTATGTCTTTCAATGCAAATGGGTAGACAACAAGCGCAGTTACCGTTAGGTGGAACATGGTATGAAGTTGGTTGACCTAATTGCATTGACATACACAGAAGAACCGTTTATAGTTGCTTCTAAAGCTAGACAAGTGTTCTACTATCGTGATCAATCTAATCCCAGATGGTCAGTTGTATTGCAAAGTAAGCGACGGATAGTTGGTGTTGATGATGTTGTGGACGAGGAAGATTATGATCGTGAAATGGACAATGTTCCCCTCCAAATTCCAATGGAAGTTGATAATGTGACTAACTTCCAGTGCATAAGATCAGATCATGGAGAAGGGTTGTGGGTGGAAAAATGAACAAAAAGTAAGTTTGGCTTAAAAGTGAATGCTCAGCACATGCATGTACAATTTATGACTATTTATGACTCTATTTATGTCACTAACTATATTTATGTAATGATATTGTGTAGATTATGGATCCCGACGATGATGTGCTCCTATAGTGTGATGAGGCCGAGGAGATGGAGATAGATGCAGAGATGCAGTTAGTAGAGCGTACACAGACCACCGTTGCTGCTGATGCAGTTAGCAGAGCGTACACAGACCACTGTTGCTGCTGATGCTCCTACGTCCTCTCAGCACCCTCCACGAAAGACACGAGGACCGTCACGTGGTCTAAATGAGAAGAAGGAGAGTACTGAGATTGATCTGGTGTGGGATAGGTATATCTTACACCCATATGTTATTATGTTTTATTTTTTTCATATACTGGTATAATATAAATTTATATATAAATATTTATTACGTATTACTAACGTGTATATATATATATATTACAGGTCACTGGCGGGTCTAAGCAGAAGTTTGCCAGCGCCATGGGTCGATTGGTTAAGACCCATTGTAGTATCAACAAAGGTTGGAGGCACCAAGATCCGAAAAAAAAAGAAGACCATGTGGGAGAGCTTGCAGAATAAGTACAAGATCCCAGATGAAGCACATGATAAGGTGATCACTGCTTGCTTTGCGTATGCGAGCGTTCAAAAATAGGCTGGTGGCTGGTTGGATCAATATGAACAACCCGGAGAAGGTGCCTCCCTATGAGTTGTACGCTGGCATGATCACTGAGGAGGAGTGGAAGGAATTCTATGACTACCATATCACCGATGAGTTCAAGGTAAGTAATTGTTTTCATAGATTAACTTTTAAGTTTATGTTGTTAATCTAACAAGATAAAGTTAAAATGAATTGTATTCTTTTCCACATGCAATTCAGGAAAAAGCTCGAGAGAATCGCTTGAAAGATCAGAACCCACACTACATGGGCCGTGCTGGGTATGTGGGACGTATACCAGGCTGGATTGAAAAGGGGTATCTGAAGCGTATGCGTGAGGACGGCACGGTGAAATGGAATTGAATATGCTCCACCCCGACATTGTTTCCACACCAAGATGTATAGTGGTTCAGCCAATAATGTGACCTACGTCCACTTCTAGACAGAATCTTTATTCATCTCTTGATTGTGTAGTAGTACAAACATAGAGAGCATAAGAGTATTTTCTCTCTCTTGTAACTTATGTGCCCCTTACAAATGAGCCCATACGCCCCTATTTATAGACTTTTGGAAGTAAAACTAGAACTCAGCTTGCTTGTCCATATGGCATAGGCCTGGACTCTTTCTTTATGTGACAACTCTTCAAGTAATAATCCTACCGGTAGAGATCATTCAGGTGGCAATCCTACCGGTAGAGGTCCTTTAGGTGGCAATCCTACCAGTAGAAATCCTTCTAGTAGACTCTTCAAGTAGACCTTTCCGGTAGCCACCATGGCCTTTTAGTCACGGTATATTCTATACCATTACATCAGTCCCACAAGTTCTACTTTTTTGCACTAAAAAGTGGAACTTATAAAAAGAAGATAAAATTTACATCTTGTACTCTTTTCTTTTCTTATATATACCTCCTAGTCCCACAAGTTCTTTTTCTTTTGCCTAAAAAGGGAAATGAACTTAAAAACTTTGGCTTACATAAGAGCTTTCCAGCAAGAAAAATACCATGTCTTCCGGTCGCAGAGAAGTTCCACAAGTTCCAGGAGTGTTGAAGTCCCACTTGTACTTCAGACAAAGGTCCCCGATCCTCAACCATGCCATAATAAGAAATCCAAAGATATGGAATTCCGAAGGACCGTAATAATTCCAGAAGACCATAATAATCTTAAGAAGTCCGAGATAATAATAATGGGATATTATTTCCATAATTAGATTCCTGCTTGAATTACTTTATTCCTTGGACATGCATACTCAAATATTGACAGATAAAAGACATTTGTCTTTAGGGCTTGCATTGCCCAGATCCAATCAGAGTCTTGAAGAGCTTCCTTGATGTTCTTGGGTTCGATGGATGAGACTGTTGTTGAGAAGGCCAAGAGATCACGAGTTTGCGCTCTGGTTTGATTTCCCTTGGAGATATCTGATATGATGTTCTCCAATGGATGATCTTTGTACAAAGCATGAGATTGATGAATGGTTGATGGTGATAAAGGATCTTCAACATCATTATTTCCTTTGACGACCTGTTGTTGACCTGTCGCTGACTTGTCAGGCAGGTTTTCTTCAGTCGGTGATTCATCTTTGGGATAATCCGTGTGATCCTGATCAGCTAGATTGAATCCAAGTCCTTATTCTTCTTCGGATTTCCTGATTATGTGAGCATCAGCTTCATCAAAGACCACATGTACACTTTCTTCTACCTTCAGTGTCCTTTTTAGTTGTAAACTTTGTATGCCCGGCTCCTCTCAAAGTACTTAAGGAAGATAGCCACATCACTTCTAGCATCGAATTTTCCTAGAGGGTTCTTTTCATTGTTGTGGACATAGCATTTTGATAAGTGTAAAATACATATATTTTTAGGGCTTTAATTCTTCCTATTTTTATAACAATTTGTGTCATATTTTACACTTATCATATGTTTTTCCTTAGATTTATGTTTTTATGTATATATATATATATCGATCGATTTCAGCATATCAAATCATCTATCACTTTATTTTATCTGTTATTTATTTTCCTGTCTGTTATTTTAATTATCTCGTTCTTATTATTTATTTAAATCCCAAAACAAAAACAACCCCTTTTGAATTAACCATTGTCTTAGGCTAGACTTATTTACCTCAAGTCCCGTGGATTGACACCTGGTCGCTTCTAAATTGCTATACTACTACGACCGGGATTTTTGCAACCCGACGGTCTATTGATTTGTTGATTTCTAGGATTATTTCTTAGCATTTAATACGTCAAATAAATCGTTTGCAAAATGGCACCGTTGTCGGGGACTTGACTTTGTCTAGTCCCTAAGCCTTGGTTAATTCATTTGTTATATTATTCTATTTTGTTTCTTTTATTTTTGTTTTTCTGTTTTTATTTTTGTTGTTGTTTAATTTCCGTTTCTTTATTTAATTGTTATTTGAATTCTAGTTATTTAATTTCCATAATTTAAATTACTGTCATTTTAATTCCCTCGTCATTTAAATTCCTGCAATTTATTTTTGTCCTTTTAAATTTTTATTGCATTAATTTTCGTTTTATTTTATTCAAAAAAAATGTGGCAAAGATTTGATTGACAGTTATTTCTGTTATTAGTTATCTCTAACTAATAATGGCAAGTGAGGAGGAATTCGATTGGGATTCCTATTATTCCCAAGATTTATATTGCTCATATTGTACGGGACCTCATGAGATTGATAATTGTCTTGATTTTCAAGAACAGATGTGGTTAGAGGATCAACCAGACTACCTGCAGAATATAGGTGTTCCACAACACAATGCAGTCTTGAACAATGTTGTCGAACAACCTGAGGGAAAAGATTTCTACATGAACAAACTGAAGTTCTTTGCTGATTTGGAAGACACAATTGCGGAGTTAAAAACTCAGCTAGTTCTAATATTGCAAAAACCAAAGAGCAAAGCAGTTCATGATGGAGTACACCCTACTGCAGATGGTTCTCTTTCCTCCTTCTCCACGCCTTATCCGGAAGATGAGGATGCTTACATTCTCGAGTTTGAGAAGAAAGAACCACCACCACTTTGCCAATATCAAAACCTTGTCGAGCCTCAACTGAACGAGGAAGATGTTTACATCCTCGAATTTGAGGAAGAACAACAATCAGCACCTGGTCTCCTGCTTGAGACCTGTTACCGTCAATATCTCCTCAAGAACCAGGTTTTATGGAGCGTTTATTTTCCTATTCTATTTGTTGGGGTAACACTTTGTTTTGATCCAGGTGGCTTAATCCTGATTGCTGGCCACTTCATATCCTCATTGGCACCACTGTCAACTTTTATTTTCGATCCTGGATAATGAAGCGAGAGTCTAGCCAAAGACTATAAAGATAGGCAGCTTGCTGGGAGGCAACCCAGTGGTTAACTTTATGTTTTGTTTTGTTTTTAGTTTTATTTTTTATTTCTTTTTTTTATTTTGAAGTGGCAATGGTGTCCCTGTGCTTTTAATGCAACGCTTTTAGCGTTTTTGTGGTAATTGTGAGTGTGTGCAGGTGAAAAACTTTTCATGGTGTTTGATGCTCTCCAAGGCTTGACACTTGCATGAACGCAAGTGTGAGGAAGGCTACTACCCCATGCACAAGCTTAAGTGTGAGGAAGGGCACCTTCCTCAATCTACGATATCAGGGGAGTTTCAGTTTTCCTTTATTTGAATGTCTGTGTTCAGCCTACGATGAATTATAATGCTTAATGCTTAGTTCTATATATCAGTTCATGATTGTCCTGAATGAAATCCTTGCTGAGTTTGCAATATTTAGAAAGTCCTTTTCTTGGTTTTAATTTGTGAACAATGAGGACATCGCTCCTCTTAAGTGTGAGGAAGTTAGTAGAGGTACTTTCTAAATATTGACAATTGCACTTAATGCCACATTTGTTTTTGTTTGTCCTCTTATTTTGAAAGAATTATCTCTTTTAAGTGGCCGAAAAAAAATATTTGGAAGTGTTGAAAACGAGCCTGATGGCCACCTCAATAATCTTTCTGCTCTAGGCTGTTTGTTTATTTAGTTTTATTCAAATTATATCTGTTTTCACTGAAATTTGGTGGATTAGCTGATTATGAAAATTGAATTGGTCTAGTTTGGGGTCTTGGGAATGATGTAAGAGTTTGGAATGAAAGGATAAGGCAAGGTACTCCGCTGATCTAAATTAAATTTCCTGAACCAAAACAGGCCTCTTCATTCGGTTATTAAGTCCTTGGGGTGCCTTATCACCCATCTACCTAAGGTCTTGTGATCTGGGATAGAAGGCCCAAAGCCGCTACATGGGTGAAGAGAAAAGTCTGAGGGGATGAATTAAATATGCAAATGGCAGAATAGAATGTTAAGGAAAATGAACTTTGAAAAGTTAAATATGTAATTCATTTTTGCTTATTCTGATCATGAGTATGTGGTGTTGAAAGGTATCACGGAATAAGGTGTTACTTCACACCCCTTGTCATCCAAAGGTTAAAGGAAAGAAATGGTGGAGGATCCCAAACTATTCTGTTTTAGTTTCTATAGTCTAACTTCTCCATGCTTTTAACTCTACTCTTTTTCACTGTTTGCGAAAACCTACAGCAGATAGCAGAACTATTCTTTTGATTGTCATTTTGCTTGTTTTCCATCAGCAGTTGTTTTGATCCTAAGTTTCAGTACTACAGCCATAGAGATGGTTTTATTCTTTATTTGCTTGAGGACAAGCAAAAGCTAAGTGTGAGGAAGTTTGATAAGTGTAAAATACATATATTTTTAGGGCTTTAATTCTTCCTATTTTTATAACAATTTGTGTCATATTTTACACTTATCATATGTTTTTCCTTAGATTTATGTTTTTATGTATATATATATCTCGATCGATTTCAGCATATCAATATCATCTATCACTTTATTTTATCTGTTATTTATTTTCCTGTCTGTTATTTTAATTATCTCGTTCTTATTATTTATTTAAATCCCAAAACAAAAACAACCCCTTTTGAATTAACCATTGTCTTAGGCTAGACTTATTTACCTCAAGTCCCGTGGATTGACACCTGGTCGCTTCTAAATTGCTATACTACTACGACCGGGATTTTTTCAACCCGACGATCTATTGATTTGTTGATTTCTAGGATTATTTCTTAGCATTTAATACGTCAAATAAATCGTTTGCACATTTACAGCCAAAGACCCTGAGGTGACTTATGTTTGGTTTTCTTCCCTTGATTAGCTCATAGGGAGTTTTGTTGAGGATAGGTCGTATGAGCGTTCTATTTGTGATGTAGCATGCAGTTGCCACTGCTTCTGCCCAGAAGACTTGAGGAAGACTGCTCCCCAATAGCATGGCCCTGGCTACCTCTTGTAGTGTTCTATTCTTACACTCAACTACCCCATTCTGTTGGGGTGTTCTTGGTGCTGAATATGTGTGATTGATTCCATGTTGTTTACACATATCCATGAATTGTTGATTCTCAAACTCTGACCCATGATCAGACCGAAGAGCCTTGATTTTGTGGTTGAGTTGTACTTGGACTTTTCCTGCAAAGACTTGAAATTTCTCAAAGACTTCATCTTTGGAAGCAATGATGAGTGTCCAAACAAATCGTGAGTAGTCATCAACAATCACAAACACATACCAATTTCCTCCAAAACTTTTGATTTTCATAGGTCCACATAAGTCCATGTGAAGTAATTCAAGTGACTTGGATGTACTAACTAAATTCTTTGATTTAAAAGAAGTCTTAGTTTGTTTGCTTCTTACACATGTATCGCAAAGATTGGTCTCAGATTTGTTAATCTCAGGGAGACCTCTTACCAACTGTTTCTTGACAAGTTTTCTTAACAAGGAAGTGCTAACATGCCCTAGTCTTTTGTGCCACAGTGTAGAGTCATCTATTGAAGCAGTCAAGCATGGAAGATTTGGACTGTTTATATCCTCTAGACTAGTTACATACACGTTTTTCCATCTTTTTCCCTATAACAACTCCTTACCATTTTTCTGATTTACTATGCTACAATGTGTATAATAGAAATGAACAGAGTTGCCTTTATCACCGATTTAAGATACACTAAGCAAATTGAATTTTAAACCGCTAACTAAATTGACATTATCTATGACATAATCTGACGTAAAACCAACCTTACCTACACCGATGACTTTTCCTTTCTTATTATCGCCAAAGGAAATTGTTCCTTGGCTTCCTGACTCGAGTGAGAAGAACTTCATTTTGTCTCCAGTCATGTGTTTAGAGCACCCACTGTCGATGTACCAGCAGCGGTCCATTCCCACTCGATCCTGCACTTAACATGTTAGTGGTATGGGGTTAGGGCCACAGAAGGGTTGGACCCAGTTCCACAAACGACCATTGTTCTAGAATCATTTTTGACTACCCATTTAGTCCTATACCTTTGAGTTGCCAGTGCCCCATGAATCGTGTTCTATAGCATTTGGTTTCATGATGACCCGGTTGTCTACATAGATGGCAGATACCTCTACGACTGGTCTCTGACTGGTACCCGACCTGTCGTTTGGTTCTCCTCATGGGTGTCTTAGGAACAGCCTCTAGCTTAGCATGTTTTTCTTTTACTGTAGCTAGTTCCTTTTCTTTTGCGTTAAGTGCAATAATCAGTTCATCGATTTCAGGCTGCTTTCCTAGTTTTAGCTTTTCATGAGCGGAGAGAATTTCACTATAGTCAATTTACAATTTCATGAGTGCCCTCATGAGGTTATCTACCTTGTCTTTGCCTGAATTTTTCTTTAATTCTTCATTTTCCTCCAAGAGTCCCTTGTTTTCATTTTCAAATGCCTCTAGTTGATCAACTAGTATGAGAGAAATCTTCCTAAGTCCTAGAAATTCTGCTTTAGAATTCTATGCTTGAGTTTAGAGTAGTTTACCTTGTTTTGACCTTCTTCCTCTGATTCTGATGTGCCTTTGTCTTGCGCCATCAGTCAAACTTCCTCAAGACATAGATGAGCCTTCTCATCCTCTGAGATACCACTGTCTGAGGTTTAGTTGTCGTTGCTTAGTTCAGAGTCTCCTCATGTAGCAACGAAGGCTTCTTTCCTTGGCCCTTTGTTGAACGATCGTTGGACAGGCTTCTTGACTCAGTCGTTGTCTTCTCGGGGTCGTTGAGGACAGTCCTTGATGTGGTGTCCGCGTCTTGAACACCCAAAACATTTGTCATTGTTTTTCTTTTGATCTTCCGACTCTTTGGGCTCCTTCTCTTTCCTCATTCTATTTCTTATGAACTTTAGAAAGTACCTCTTAGCATAGAGGACTATTTCATCATTGTCATCTCCTGACTCGGATCTTTCATTTTCAGCTACTTGAAGGGTTATGCCTTTTCCTTTATCTCTTGATGAGCTTTCTGAGTTTCTTTGTTGTAGTTTTAACTCGAAAGCCATTCGAGATCCTAGCATGTCTGCCAAAGACATCTTGGAGAGATCATGTACCTCTTACATGACGTTGACTTTGCTATCGAAGGAGGCAGGAAGAGATCTGAGGAACTTCTGAATTTGATCCTCGTTTAAGATGGTTCTTCCAAGTAACAACATTTCATTGATGAGCTTGGTGAACCTTGTGTGCATTTCAGAGATACTCTCCTTTTCTTCCTTTTTGAATAGCTCCCAATGGGTCAACAGCAGCTCAATGCGGGTCTTTTTTATCTCATCATTCCCTTCATATGTGACCTCAAGAGTTTTCCAAATCTCTTCAGCCGTTTTAGCTGAGGCTACCTTGGAGTATTGTTCAGGTAGTAGTGCGCAGTGTAGAATTCTTACTACTCGTGCATTAAAAATCAGCTTCTTTATTTGATCGTCGGTCATGTTGTCTACTGATATGTCTTGTCCCTGAGCATTTTGGAAGGTATATTCACCACGTGATATAACCCTCCACATCCTGGGATCATCAGACATGATATGAAACTCCATTTTGTTCTTCTAGTGAGTGTAGTTGTCTCTATTAAAAAGTGGTGGTCTATTTGGTGCAGAACCTTCTTCTGACGCTAGTAGGCTTACATGAGTCATTTTGATCCTCTTCCAAAGTAGTTAGCTTTATAGAAGAGACCTGCTCTGATACCAATTGAAACTGGCTGGCGCTCCTGATGTGTCCCTGACCGGTCGTGGACGTATCGTGACTCAAATAAATTTTGATAGTTTAAGGAAAGACAAGAGATAAACCTTAAACTGGAAACTCCATTTCGATTGAGAATTTACACACGCGAAATTCACTCAATCTCCCTCGCCCCACACACCGACTCTCGGGACAGTTTCGACTTTACCCTTAAAGTCTTTAACCCTCACCTGACTATCGGCCTACGGTTAACCGACCGCTCCCCGACCTGTTGGCCTATCAAATACCCAAAGTATTGACACTCTAACCCAGTCCTCACTAGCTCACCAACTCTCTAGTACTTACACACACTCTTATCTGACTCACACTTGCTCAGATTGTATCTCTTCTTTTTATCCCGCAAGCTTGATTTACTTAGGACATAAATGCTCATATATATACACGTTAGTTAAGGTGTAACTAACGGCCTATGAATATGTAGACTCTAGAAGTAGATTACTTCTTCTTCTTCTCTTATTATAATAGTCGCACCCTACTGCAGATTATCTTCCAACTTGATCTGGAGCTATCAACACACGTGTTGCCTTGCGATTGGGAAAGTTGGTGTCGCGGCTCCCAAGTGGTCGGTCACCACTAGCACACTTCAACTTGTATGACCTTTTCTAGTTAATTAATGCTTATAAATGCTCTCTTCTGTATTTATTTTAGATATGTAATGATGTTCATTAATAGTCTTTGCTTATCATGTTATCTTGCACATTAATGAGCTTCTTCTTTTGTCGTGAGCTAGTTTCTTGTGTGGGTGTGACACTTCTGAGTGAGTTTGTCGACGTTTCTCACACAATTCCGTCCTTGTTTAATGTCTGATGTATGAGATATGTGATAGTGTGGTTCTTGACTACTTGTGTGTTACTAGAAGTTCTCCGGAGCTCTCACAGACAGGTTTCCGACTGGTTGGGCACATGTCGTAGGCTGAGTGCGTTTGCAACCTTGCGTGCTAAGCCACTCATGACTTAAGTGCGCTTGCAACCTTGCGTGCTAAGCCACTTATTTACCTGTTTATCTGAATGATAAGTTTGACAAACATGTTAGATAAACACCATAGGTTTGCTATCATCAAAACTAAAGGTCATTGACTTAACAAGAAGAACATTATCAAACCTAGACCATCAAAAAGGCAAAGTAAATAAAGAACCTTAAATGATAGTATAAGCAAGTTTTTGTCTTGTCCTACCAATGTCCATAAAGAAACATCAGCATGATGTTTAAAAAGTCAATTTTTTTCCAACGACAGAAAATTCAACACAGGAAACAATCCAACGCTAAATGCTCAAATCATTCAAAAGCCCATCACCACATAAAAACCACTCATGCACCAGGGATGAACTCCTAGTGTAACCACAAACAATGAAAAGCAAGAAAGACGAGGAAAATTGCTTCAAGAGGACTCGAACCTCCACGCTCTTTAAGCACGAGATTTAGAGTCAAGAACCACTACTAATCAAAGGCCCTTGTGACCTCCACTTCTCCTTGGAGTTATTCATGATTTTTGAAAGCGGGGGGGGGGGAGGGGAAGGGTTCTCTTTTCTGCAACAGGAAAAAATGGAGCTGATTGGTCCCGCTATTCGGAGGTTTGAATCCTTCCGTCCTAGAGTATTTGTATTATGAGAATGGATCATTTGAGCCTATCTGAATAGATACTATATTTAGATATGAATCCCTACGTTTCGAAAAGAATATTTCTTTATTAAAAAAATGCAAGAAAATTTCAAATAATTTAATAAAAATATAATGAAAAGAAAAAATAAGGGTTTGAAGGAGAGGCAACAAACATTACGGGCAGCTACAAGACCAGCTAGGCATGGTATATATGCCCTCCCCGAAGCTTTGACTACAAAAAATTGTTGTAGTTGAACTTGAGTGTCTAATCTACACCAACTATTTGGCATTGAAGACTAGGACACCTATCAACTTCTACTACTACTATGAGTAAATTTTGGTTGCCTATTGCAAGTAGTTCACCTTTACAATTTTTCTCTGCCTGTTACAGGAAAAACTCATGCTCTGCCACATCCTACCTCTATCATTTGTCTCATGCAACTTTTGACTTATTGGTAATGGATTTATGGGGGGGCAGCATATGCTACTTCAATTGATGGCTATAAATATTTTCTTGTTATAGTTGATGACTTCTCTTGTTATATGTGGATTTTTCCACTTCGAATAGAGTTAGAAGTAAGACGGATTTTTGAATACTTTTATACTCTTGTTCACAATTATTAGAAGTCAACCATGAAATTTGTTAAACACACGGTGGAGGAAAATTTCAGGCTCTAGCATTGTTCTTTAAGCAGGATGGTTTATTACACTACCTCTTAAATACCCCGATTTAACAAGGTTTATATTAATGAGTTAATCCTCATTTATGTGCTTAAAATGAATTTCAAAATGGTATTTATAGAGTAAGAGCTCAAGAGTTATGAAGAAAATTGCTTAAAGCACATTTTGGCCTTAAGGGGCATTTTGGTAATTTTAATTGTAAAATATAAATTGGAAAATCTATTTCCACTCAAGACAAACCCCCTCAATATTTGGATTTGAAGTGAGATAGTTACATTTTGATCATGTAGATGAATAATTTGTCAAAATATTAATTCCTAACTAAGCACACCATTTAGACAATTATAATAGTTGAATAATTAGTCTTTGTTGTGCTACCGTTGCGCAACGTTCAAATTTGTTTTTCTGTTCCTACTATTTAGGAGAGTTTTAGTATACTGATTTGTTATATCAGTTATAATTATTTTCTCTGATTTAGTTAGAATGTATGCCTATATAATGGCTGATTATTATTGCAATAAACGCATCAGATCTTTCTCTGCTATCTCCTTTATTTCTATTTACGGTATTTTCAATCCAACAAAGTGGTATCAGAGCCTCTAGTTAACGGTTCTAAAAGTGAAAAAAAAAATAGAAAGATGAAGAAAAAAATCTGAGCGTGTGAAGAGCAAACACACATAGCGAGAAAAAATATAGAGATCTTGAAAGTGGAGAAGATGTCAATTTCATCATCCTCCAATGGCAGCCAAACGTCAATGCAACCGTCTCTTCCAATATTCACTGGAGAGTCGTATGATTACTAGAGTGTGCAGATGGAGATGTTGTTTCGACCCCAAGAGTTATGGGATCTGGTGGAGAAAGGATACAACGCCAGAGGGAAAGACACTGTAACTCTTCGTGAAAATCAGAAAAAAGATGTGAAAGCATTGTTCTTCATTCAGCGCGCAATCGACATGTCCCTCTTTTCGAGAATAGTCGGAGCAAAGACAACAAAAGAGGCGTGGGATAGGCTGAAAAACGGTTTTCAAGATTCCGATCGAACAAAGGAGGTTAAACAGCAGCTATGCCGCAACAGTTCGAGAATCTAAAAATGAAGAGTGCAGAAACTATTCAAGCCTTCTTCACCTGTGTGATCACTATTATAAGTCAACTCCATACTTACGGTGATAATATCGGTGATGGCGTGGTGGTTCGGAAGGTGTTACACAGCCTATCACCCTGGTTCAATTATCTTGCAGCAACTTTGGAGGAGACCAAAGATCTTGATAAATACAACCTTGATGAGCTGATGGGCGCTTTGCAAGCTCACGAGTCTCGGGTGATGATCCAGAAGGAAGAGCAAATTGGAGAAGACAAAGCTCTTCAGGTGACAAGTCATGAAACAAATGAGAAAAGAGGAGAATCAACATATTGTGGTCGTGGTGGCCGATCCAATCATGGTAAAGGTAGAGGTGGTTGAGGTCGCTGGTCCGGAAAAGACAGCAGCAACCGCAACTCCGTGCAATGTTATAATTGTAAAAAATATGGGCACGTGAAATCTGAATATTGGAGCAAACCAAAGGATGATCACGCCAATTACATCGGCGACGAGGATGATATCAAGTTGTTTATGGCTGGAGTCCCCTCTACTCAAACTGATGTTTGGTACCTCGACAACGCGTGTACCAATCATATGATGGGACGAAAAGTAATGTTCTGGGAGATTGACAAATCTAGAAAATTTCAGGTGAAATTGGGAGACAATAAGTTGATTGATGTAGCCGGGGAAGGTACATCAGTAGTTAGCAAAACTCAAGGCAAGATTAAGGTGATAAAAAATGTATATTATTCTCCTAGCCTTGTTCACAATCTCCTCAGTGTTGGACAATTGATGGAAGCTGGATACTCCTCGACGTTTGAAAACGGGGAATGTATCATCAGAGATTAACCTGGAGGTGAAGTTGTCACTCAGGTAAAAATGCAGCATAATCGTATGTTTCCTATCATTTTTGATAATCATATGGAGAAGGCTTTAGTGGCTGAAAAACCAAATGACTCATATTTGTGGCACTTGAGATTTGGTCACTTACATCAAAAAGGGCTGAAATTGTTGCATGACAAAGGTATGGTTCATGGGCTGCCTATTGTAAATTTCATTGATCCGTGAAAAGAGTGTATAAGTGGCAAGAAATCAAGGAAACCATTTCCTAAAGATAGAGCGTGGAGAGCAACAAGCAAACTGGAGCTTGTTCACGCTGATTTGTGTGAACCAATGCCAACATCGTCACTTGGAGGAAGTAAGTATTTCCTGCTGTTTATTGATGATTACAGCCGCATGACATGGGTTTATTTCTTGCTGGAAAAATTAGAAGCTTTTGCAAAGTTTAAGATATTTAAAGCCAAGGTTGAGCGGGAGACGGAGAGAAGTATAAAAGCCTTAAGAACAGATCGAGGTGGGGAGTTTACATCAAAGGAGTTTCCGAATTTTTGTCGAGAAGAAGGGATTAAGCGAGAGGTGACAACACCATATTCACCGGAGCAAAATGGTGTTGTTGAGCGGAAAAATCGCACTGTGGTAGATCTTGCACGCAGCATGCTTCAACATAAAAATATGTCACATATTTTTTGGGCTGAGGCAGTGTATGTGCTGAATCTCTCCCCAACCAAGGTTGTTGTCAATCGAACTCCATATCAAGCATGAACCACGAGGAAACCTTGGGTAGATCATCTCCGTGTGTTTGGTTGTACGGCTTATGCACATGTCCATGCTCATGATCGTAAGAAACTGGATATTAAGTTAATTAAATGTATCTTTATTGGCTATTGTTCAGATTCTAAAGCATATAAACTTATTGCACCTGAGACTAACAAAATTCTGGAGCGAAAAGATGTGGTTTTTGATGAAAATAGTGCATGGCCATGGGAAGATAAGCAACCTCCTACTGTTCGTGAATGCGTGAATGAAATTTCATATTCAACACCTATTACTGCAGATGATTCTGCTGCAGCACCTGCTACAACACCTAATATTTCCTCACCTACGGTGTCACCAACGTCGGCATCCAGCAACTTATCAACTCCTGAAGTTCCACACTCATCAGATGATGATGATGTTGCGCCCAAATACAAAGCACTGGCTGATATTTATGAATCTTGTCAGTTAGCACTATTTACAGACGATCCTATAACATTTCAGCAAGCTGAGCATGAAGAAAAATGGCAGAAGGCCATGGAAGAAGAGCTGGCGTCAATTGAGAAAAATCATACATGGAGTTTATTGGACTTACCAACAGGTAAGAAAGCTATTGGCCTAAAATGGATCTTCAAAACAAAGCAAGGAGCTGATGGGAGCATTCAAAAATATTACGCCCGACTGGTAGCTAAAGGGTATGCTCAAATTCCTGGAATTGATTCTGAAGAAACGTTCACATCGGTAGCCCGATTTGAGACCGTGAGAATCGTTCTAGCAGCAACAGGAAATATGAACAGTCCGATGTTTCAACTTGATGTAAAATCTGCATTTCACAATGGTGAGTTGAAGGAAGATGTGTATGTTGAACAACCGGAAGGGTTCGTCATTACCGGCCAAGAAAACAAGGTGTTTAAATTGCACAAAGCTCTTTATGGTCTCCGCCAAGCACCTCGAGCATGGTATAGTAAGATTGATGGGTATTTTCTCACCAAAGGATTTCTAAGAAGTCCAAATGCTTCTACTTTGTACGTAAAGAAAGCAACACAGGGAAGGAAATCTTAATTGTTTGTCTTTATGTGGATGACATTTTATATTTCAGCTCATCATATAAAATGGCAGACAGATTTAAACATGAGATGTAGCTTGAATTTGAGATGACTGATTTGGGTCATCTTAAATATTTTTTGGGTTTGAAAGTGAAACAAGAAGCTGGTGGTATATTTGTCTCTTAGAAAAAATATGTAGATGATTTGCTGGTGAAATATGGGTTGAAAAATTGCAAACCAGCTGCTACTCCAATGAATACTAATGAGCAGCTGAAGCAAGATGATGGTTCTGGTGCTGCTGACGAAAGAATTCCGAAGTTTGGTAGGTAGCTTGATCTATCTTACTCATACCAGACCCGATATATCATCTCTGTCGGTGTTGTTGCTCGATATGTATCTAATCCTACCAGACTTCATATGGGTACAACAAATCGCATTCTTAAATATGTTGCTGGAACGCGAGATTATGGGTTATGGTATAGCTTTGTTAAAAAAATTCAGCTCATGGGATTTAGTGACAATGATTGGGCAAATTGTTTGGACGACCGGAGAAGTGTATCAGCTCATGTTTTTAATCTTGGTTCTGCTGCTGTTTCATGGAGTTCAAAGAAGCAAGGTTTAGTGGCCTTGTGTATTCTTTGGTTACTGCAGCAGCGTGTCAAGCTGTTTGGCTGAGAAGAATTTTGAAGGATTTAGGGTACAAACAGTTGAGTCCTAC
>JAIOTZ010001878.1:0-27346 GCA_023374045.1 Limonium bicolor
ATAGTAACCTGCTAACCCAAGGAAACTCCTGATATCCGTCACTGTCTTTGGTTTGGGCCAGGTGTGAACTGCTTCTATTTTTGCTGGATCCACCGCGATCCCAGCGTCCGAGATAACATGTCCTAGAAAGGAAACTCGATCTAGCCAAAACTCACACTTGGAGAACTTAGCATAAAGCTGGTTCTCCCTTAAGATCTCGAGTACACGTCGGAGGTGACTCTCATGCTCTCCCTTAGACTTTGAATAAATTAGGATATCATGATGAATACGACTACGGTCTTGTCCAACTGCTCTCTGAACAATCTGTTCATTAAGTTCATGAAGACTACAGGTGTGTTTGACAAGCCAAAAGGCATAACTGTAAACTCATAGTGGCCATATCGTGTTCTGAATGCTGTCTTTTCTCTGTCTTGCTCCCTGATAGGTATCTGATGGTATCCTGATCTCAAATCGATCTTTGAAAACACTTTTGCTCCTCTTAACTGATCAAACAAATCGTCAATTCGTGGTAGTGGATATTTGTTCTTCACTGACACTGTATTAAGCTCTCTGTAATCGATGCATAACCGAAGGCTACCATCCTTCTTCTTCACAAAAAGAACTGGTGCTCCCCAAGGCGATACGCTTGGTCGTATGTATCCCTTATCTAATAAATCTTTCAACTGTTCCTTCAACTCAGCCATCTCTGCTGGTGCCATACGGTACGGTGCCTTAGCTATGGGACCGGTACCTGGTAGTAATTCGATGGAGAACTCTACCTCTCTGGATGGCGGTAAGCCTGGAAGTTCCTTTGGGAAAACATCTGGAAATTCTGACACCACTGGCATATCTGGGTCAAAATCTGGGTCGTGCTCTACATCCTGAACATAGCATAAATATACTTCCTTCTGCTTCCTGATTTCTTTGTACATGGACATAGCAGATATCACTTTTATTGATGGTGCTCTAGGGCTCTGGCGGTAAGACACTGTCACTCCTGATGGGCTCTTAAGTAACAGCCTACGTTCTGCGCAAAGAATGCGGCCTCTGTGCCGCCCCAACCAATCCATCCCAGCTATAACGTCGAATCCTAGACCTCTGAACTCAATTAGGTCAATGGGAAATTCCTCCTCCTTAATACGGATAGTGGCTCCTCTATAAAGACGAGTGCAACTGACCTTCTCCTTAGACGGGAGTGCCACCTTAAAATCAGGTAACTTTACAACGTCTAGCCCCAACTTCCCCGCAAGCGAAGGCGAAACAAAAGTATGTGAGGCTCCAGAGTCGAACAGTACTAATGCAGCCACTCCATTGACAGGAAAGGTACCAGTGAGGATCGCGCCGCCTTTGCTGGCCTCCTCCTCAGTAAGTATACTTAAGGCACCTTTCGTCTTCTTAGCACAACCTAACAACAGAATCTGGGTAAGTACTTTGACATATGAGGGAGGTCTAAAGACATTCACTTTCATAACAATAATGCTTCATTGATGAGATGATCTTCTTTCAGATGCCCAAAACAATTACAACACTAGTATTTTCTAAAAGTCAAACTTAATCTTCCAGGTTTCATGTGGGTGGCGTTTATCACTGTCGAAGGTGCTGAGTTCATTTTAATCCTCTTAATTCCATGGTATAGCAACCTTGACTTTCCACCCATTATTAAAACATCTCCTGAATTCAATATGATTTTCTTTGCAAGGTCCACGCGCTTCTGCTCGCCATAAAGGAACTCTGCGTCATCTCCAATTGACAAAGACAATACTGGTATCCCCTGATCGAGGGACCCTTATGTTTCATCCTTATCCTGATGTAGTCCTAAGCGGCCTCCTTCTTCATAGAAGTTGATGATACATAGATCAGCCCTTAGATTGGGAACTGGATCCTCTTCTAACTGTTGGGCTGTATTAACTGCTTGTTCCACAATTTGTAAAAATTCTTCTGGGATTTTTGGTACCTGTGCTCCATCTCCATTTCTTGTATCTTGGTAGGTTTTTGAGTAAAGGATTCCAATCCTTTCCTAAGCACATCATTTTTATCTTCATTTTTGATCCTCCTGGAAATTCGGGAGTGTAGAACCCTCCTGGTCCTGCTCCCAGTTCTTGACATCTTCTGATGATTGCAATTTGTGTTTCCGGCGTTAGGTATCCTTTGAGTAGTATTAAACCTGGTTGGATAACCTTACATTGTTCGTTCGCTGGTTCTTGTGCTTTGATAGTGTGTTCTCCCAGGGAGGGCGGCGAGGGGATAGGAAAGCATATCTTATAGCTTCCTACGTGGTTTAAATTTTTACTAGTGAGTCTTACTAATTCTTTCCTACTCAATTAGGCAATCAAGGCATGCAAGCACTCATTCACATCATCCATTGCTCAATAGCAGGTTCGCATGGGTTTAGAAATACCTGGGTTGGTAGAAGGACCAGCTTCATCTGAGCGGTCCATGATATGCAGGGCGGGTCCTGATGCTGGGCCTTTGCCCTTATTTCCCTGAGTTTGGTTTGTTGGGGAAGGGCGAGTAACGCTGGCTCCACTCTTAAGGCCGGTATTTGCCTTTGCTCCCGGGCGGTAGTTCCTGCTCTCCGGGTTTCGGATGCACTCGAAGGCACGATGTCCATATATCTGACAGTGGCGGCACTGGACTTTCTCTCCTTGGCAGTCCACGCCGGGGTGATCTTTTCCACATTGTCTACAGTTGAAGTGGCGGACAAACTTCTGGCCCGTATTGGAGCCATGTCCAGAACCTAATACAGTCAAGGTCATTTACATATTCCAACGGTACTGAAGTAATCACATAAGTTTCAAATTTAACTGCCTGGTTAGATTGCCTACCCTTAGATAGGTAGGTTTTCTGTGAGTTTGCTGCTCCGTAGGTTCCTGACTGGGGGTTCCCAGTAGTCTGGTTCTCCTTCCCTTGGTAGGACCCCTGGCCTCTCTAAAAGGATTTGTTCCTTCTGTTGGAGCTCCCCTGCTTGGCATCATTGCCGCCAGGCCCATCCTTTCTCTTTTGGAAGCTCAAAGCATCCCTTCTCTTGCATGTGATCTCCACAACGGAGGCAGCATGGTAACATTCCTGAAATCTCAAGGTATCAGTTTCTAAATCTCCCATGACGGAGTAGGGTAGGTAATAATATTCCAACTGGTTCATATTTCTCCTGTTTACCTGTAAGCTGGTGGGAATGACTGGTCCCATCCCAAACTGGAGCCTAGGACTCAGTCCCCCATAGAACCGGTCGACCAAAATCTGGTCCGAGTATCCTAATCCGGGTAGTAGTCGGAGTAGTGAAGTAAACTTCGCATAGTACTCATCCACGGTCATCTTTCCCGTCTGCTCCAATGAGTTGAACTCCCTAGTCTTCACCATCCTGGTGTGGGCCGGGTAGTACTTGCCCCTAAGTAGTGCGGTGTAGGCTCCCCAGGTGAAAGCTGGATCGTCCAGGTGGTCGGCCTTCACCATATTCCACCAGTCCCTCGCTGCATCCTTCAAGTAAAAGGCAGCAAGTCTCACCTTGTCCCTTGCTGGGACGGCGAGTGTCTCAAACGCTGTTTCCATCTCCATGATATAAGCCTCTAAGTGTACAGGGTCAGTCTGTCCTTTGAATACAGTTGGCCTAAGATCAGCCAAACTCTTCACCCAATCCTTCTCTCTGGGTGGTGGAGGTGGAGGTTGCTGCTGCTGCTGCGCAACTCCCGCTTGTGCAAATGCTTGTGCTATCAAAGTAGCAATGTCTGCCAGCCTGATGGTTGGCTCCTCTGCGGCCTGTTCACGGCGTCCACCTCTTCCTGACATCTGCAGGGTGTGGATGTATATTAGATATTGTGGTCACAATCTCGGTCTTGGATAGTAGTCTAAGTAAAACTAACTTAAACTCCTTTCTATACTATCACTCAACCCGTAACCTATAGCTTTAGAAATCCTAATCTCGGTGTATTCTTGTATCCAGAGCGTAACTACACTCTGATCCCACTTTTTGGACATAGAGTGCACCCAAAACTTCCGTCGCACGTATATTTGATTAGGAGACGACCTGAGACAGGTACAGCTCCTGTAGCATGCATGGCCAGAACAACTGGGCTCCTCGCTTCTTGTAGTATAGATTTCGTTAGATGTCACACAAGGACGTTAAGCAAGGACACAATGTGTATAGTCAGTTATCACGTTTAGGATAACAACATTGTTATAAAGTGAAGTTAGTGAGAAACTTGAGTACAAGTTCTCGGTATGATAAAACGCAGGTATTTAATCCACTGGTAAGGTAATGTTGTATGCGTGGGACATACACGTTATAGTTAGTAGCATCACGCACATAATAGTAACACAACAGTGCACAAGAGTAGTACAATATTTTACAATAATTATCTTGGTCATTATTTCAAACAACAGATAGCACACAAGCCGGTGTAATCCGGTAGCAAACAGGTTGCAAGAATCCCATACCGTTCACCGTAGATTGCAGTTGAATATATCCTGGTCAACGTCTGGTCAAGTATTGTCCTATATCAGGGTTAACTGAGAGGGTTAATTTATGTTACCCTTGTATAATAATTTTATTGGATCTTTTCAACAACTTCGTAATTGTTATTTCATGTGAGGTTTATTTCTTCATACTCAGATAGTTTCTTTAACCTCTTAACCTCATTGATGATTAAGGTGTTTATATATATATTCCAATTGATATAGTCTTAATTAATAACTTATAGTGTATGGTAATTTCTTTTAATTACCTTATGATTTAATGTTTAACTTATTTTGTTATTCCTTTATGATTTATTTATAATTCCTTTAATGCACTTATATGTATATTTTTATTCATGTACTATTTATATTACATGTCTTTAATTGTCTATATGGTATAATAACTTTATAATTTCTCAATTATATTTATATGTCATACATGGACATAATATTCTTATAGTTTTTATTATTCCCCTTTTAAAACATGAATAATATTTATTGGTTACCCTTTAATTCCTTATAACTATATAAACCATAGTTTTAATTCCTTAATCCCTTAAGTTCAAAATTCTTTTTTTCTAATTCCTCCAAATATCCACATAGGACCTATACTTGTTTAAATTTAAATACTTAACCTTATATTTCGGTCCTTTACAAAATAACCATAATAATTCATAAACTTTACATTTAAACTCTAATCTCATTATATTATATAGTTTAATTCTTTATTCAATTATATTACAAAACCATCATTAATATTTCGGTTTATAATACTTGAACATTATAACTTTTCGAAAATTACAATTTGGCCCCTCAAACTTTCGGCCTTAATATATTCTTTTCTATAATTACAATTTAACCTCAAAATCTTATAACCTTTACATAATGTCTTATAAACTATAGTTTTAATTTTAATCCCCTTTAATTGCCGAATGTATATATATAATCTCTTAAATTACAAATCTAACCCCAAACAATTCGGCTTTGACATAAACTTTCCTTTATTTACATTTTCACCCCAAAACTTTATAATAGTTACTTAATAGCTTATAAAATATAGTTTAAATATTTAATCCCTCTAAATTTCGGAAGTGTACATTATATTTCTCCTAATTATGGTTCCGCCCCATACTAAACTCCAATTTTTCATAATAAGTTTTATAAATTACAAAATAGCCCCAAACTTTATAAATTGTTAATTTAACACTTGTTTAATTTAACTAAAATTCATAAACTTAATTCCTAACCTTATATTATATCATAATTATGTCAATGACACATAATACTTTCGGCTATTTACTATATATTCCCATAACTTCTAAAAATTATATTTTTACCACATAACTTTTTAACTTGTCATTTAAACACTAGTAATTTTTTTCAACTTACCCAAAATTCATAATATAAGTTTATACTTTATATTATATCAAAATTCACCTAATCTAATATATACCTCACGGCTTTAATTTAATTTGCCCACCAAGTTTTGGTAAATTACATATTTTACCCTTAAACTTATAAACTTAATATCTCATGTATTAAAATACCTAATTAACTTATCCAAATATTTTATAACATCTTAATACATAGCATTAAGCTATAATACACCAAATTAATCCTATATTTTCGGCAATTATATTTAGCCAATTAATTACCTTAAAACTCCTTAAATCAATTTTAACCTTAATTCCATCTTTAATTTATCAAAACACACAATTAAATCCTCCTTAATTTCGGCTTTAATTTTATAAAATGATAATTAACGGTTTAATGTTATAAAACATAGTTTAAACCATAGATCTACATATATATGCTTGAATAAATTACTTACTCTCTTAGTAATTGATTTCCTCTTGGTTTCTCCTTGGATCTTTGGCCACACAACCTTGATCTACACTCCTTTGTAGGTGCCTTGAGTATTAGAACAAGGGTACCTTAAGTTAAACCTTGAATTCCCAAATAAACCTTAAGGAATTTACTAAGGTATTATGTATATAATATATATAAAAGATTAGGATTTACCTTGATGACTCAAAATGGAGTTCAAGAACCCTATAAATTCGTCCTTGACAAGGAGAAGAGGGAAGAATTAGCTCTTGAAGAGATCTAAGCTTATAACTTATAAATAACTCTTGTAAACCTTGAAATCAAGATTTACCTTAAGGAATTTGGTGTAGGCTCACGCCTTGGATGAGTAAGGGTGAATACCTTGTCAAACCATGGAGAAATTGAAGTTAATGAAGAGAAGAAAACAAGACAATTTCGTCCATGAACTTGTCTTGGAAGAAAATGAGGTTTTAAGGCATTTTTCTTACCTTAAGCCTTCAAGAACCTTTCTTAAGTGTTTCCTTTGATTAGCCACGAAATTCCTAGCTTGAGTGATGATTGATGTTGATCTAGATCATTGGAATGAATTAGAAGAACTCCCTTGGTGCTAGGAACCGAAAATAACTTGAAAACGGCATGAAAATGTAACTAGTTTAACTTGAGAAATAAGAGCTCTTACCAATGGAGACTTACCATATCTGGGAGGTAGGAAGGAAAACGTGAAGGAGGGAAGGAATAAGGACCAGATCGACAGCTTAGAAGAGGAAGGAAGGGACAAGCTTTGGTATTTGTCAAAGTTAGATGGAAATTAGGTGGTTTTAGTCAATTTAGGAGGTGGGTTAGTCAAGGCTTCAATCAGGGCTGATATTTGTTGACAATGGAGGCCAGGAGACATGGAAAAACCGGCCATATCATGTGGAGGCAGCCAGGTTTGAAATTGTGACAAGATAAGGTAAGAAAATAATGTTAAACTTTGAAAATATGGTATCTTTTTGTGGTCCAGGTCGGCAGCCTTAGATGGGGTAAGTCACCCTTGTTATTTACTGATTATTATAGTTAACTTAGGTCCTTTTGATTTCCTAAATTCGTAGCTAATAATTTGTACAAGTTAAATGTGTAAAACGCGACTTTTCGGTACCCGAAAAGTGCGTTTTTGTGCTCTAAGAACATTTTGGAAAATAATTTGTCGCTATGGGTTCCAAGTGTTTATAAACATTATTTATAGTCAATAATGATATATTAAGGTGTTACATTGAGTTATATGGGGTTATATCAACTCGTGACATAATTCCCGGGCTATCAGGGCAAAAAGGAGCGTTAAGAAATCCCTCTGAGGATATTGTTGAATTTTGAGGAACCACTTCATGTGTTCTCTTTAGGATGGTTAATAATGATGTTAGGAACTTTAAGAATTAATTTTATAGGAGTTCGTGCCACCTCGGCACTCCTCCGGGCTTTTCGTGCTTTAAGGAGCGTGCGTGAGCACTCCCAAGCGTTTTGCGTCTTTGACTAAATATAGCTTAGGGATCATGTTTATATATTCATATAATGAGTGTATGACCATTTGGTTTGAGTTTTAGAAGGTCATACAAGGTCATGCTTGATCATATGTTTCTAAGGCGTTTCAGCGTTTATGGAGAAACGATTATTTTTACGTAACGTTCTCATGCATGGGTTTGCATGCGTACGTGAAATGATTTATATTTGGATTATTTTCCATTGAATAATGGTTTTATAATTTTAATTAGATTTGGGGTATTTCATATTTGATCTGCAATAGAGTATTAACATGTGCCTGAAACTACACACCAGCACAAAAGGACAAAAAAAATGTTAAAAGACCAAAGTGGCCATCGCCACCTTACAGCATGGCGCAAGCGCCAGGTACGAATTCGCGAAAATTCGCTTCATCTATCATCTACTCTACGTCCATATTCAATTGTTATATAGTGTATGTGTTATTGTTTTGAGATAAAAAATAAGAATGTTTTCATATTGGACAGATATTTTATTTTTGCTAGCGTATTGCTTTTACTTGTACATAAATGAAGATCTTAAGTGTTAGTCTTTTACATTGTTTTGTTTCAATATCACTGTTTTCTATGAACTTGTATGTTAAGCTTTGATAACGAATTTAACTTAAATATCAACGCGAATTCGTACCTGGCGCTGGCGCCATGCTGTAAGGTGGCGATGGCCACTTTGGTCGTTTACCATCTTTTTTGTCCTTTTGTGCTGGTGTGTAGTTTGGCACATGTTAATACTCTATTGCAGATCAAATAAAGAAAAAAAAAGAATAAGATGGAACAACAGACGCGCGTACGGGAGGGAAGTATGTGAGGAGGAGAGAGAAAATACTTTTTTTTTTTAAAAATGTCATAACTTATAAAATATAAGTGCAAAAATAAAACAAATTATACCATTATTCATCATTTTTCGTGCTCTTCAAAATAAGATCAAACATGAATATGTTTGAATTTTAAATTTTTTATTTTCCGTATGTACATATTTTTCAAGATTCATTGTGAATCTTCAGTTTAAGAAAAGTGAATCAAAGGGTGTTACAAAGTGAATCAAAGGTTGTTAAAAAGTGAATCAGATAGTTTCTTAAAAGTAAAAAAGATGTTTAAAAAAAGCGAATCTCATAAACAGAGATTGTTTGACTAGTGTGAATCAGAGTTTTTATAAAAGTGAATCAAAGGTTGTTAAAAAGTGAATCACAAGTTGTTACAAAGTGAATCAGAGTAATAATAGTGAATCTCGTAAGCATAGATTAAGAGGTTTATGAAATGTGAATCAGAGGTTTTTATAAAGTGAATCATGCGTTTAAGCAAAGTGAATCAAATGTTTAAGACAACTGATTCTCGTAAATAGAGATTGTTTTAACTAAAGTGAAGAAGAGGTTTAAGAAAAGTGAATCAGAGGTTTAAAAAAAGTGAATCAAAAGTCTTTTAAAGGTGAATCAAAGGTTTAAGAAAAGTGAATATTTTATTTAATACTAGTAAAAGTTAATCATACCACAAACTTATGCAAGGGTGGTTTTTAGGGTGTTTTGGGGGGAGGTAGGGTAATCTTTGGCATTAGTTCTACACTTTATATTGTCGTCACTACTAGACAGTTTTTTAGGGTTTGTGGTTTAGGGTTTAGGGTCGTTAGACCCTAAACCCTGCACTACAAACCACGAAGGTGTTTTTAGCATTCCTATGGTGGTTTTGAGAGTGTTTGGGGGTAGGGTAATCTTTTTGGCATTAGTTCTACACTTTATATTGTCGTCACTGACTCGACACTTTTTTAGGATTTGTGGTTTAGGCTACAAACCATAAAAATGTCTTCGACGTTTTTAACTTTACTATGGTGGTTTTTAAAGTGTTTGGTGTAAGATTCATTTTGTTAATGAATAAGGTTCATTTTATTATTAAAGAAGATTCATTTTGCTAATGAATAAGATTCACTTTAAAAATACCTAATATATACTCATTCTAAAAATATAAAATTTTAAGTTTACCAAAATATATCCATGATGCATCTTGTTTTGAAGAGCACAAAAAATGATGAACAATTGTATAAATTTTATTATTTTTGCATTTATATTTTATGAGTTATAATATTTTGAAAAAAAAAATCCTTCTCCTAATTTTTCTCTCTCTTATACGTAGAAGAGGGATGATTTAAAAAAAATTAAGAAAAAGAGAAACAGAGCGCTACAGTCGATTGCACCGTTCTGTCACATTTTTATGTTTTGTTTTTTCTCCAATCTCATCCTGACATGTGTACTATTGCCATACTATACCCTGGCGCAAGCTCCAGGGTCGCCATGCCGAATATCAATTCGTTTATGGATGGTGATCAGCACACGTAGATGACGAAGACTCATGATCTGATAAAACAAAAAATAAAGTTATATTTTCTAGCAGTGGCGGATCCTGACACCTAGAAATTGTTTAGGGGGGCTAAAAAAATTTTTGACACTAATTTTTTTAAGAACTTTATATTATATTGTATTTTTAAAAATTTATAAGAGTAATTTGACAAATTTTCAAAATTTTCGGGGGCCCCTGTTTTCTAGTATCATTTTAGCTAGTTTATAGACTAAACTGTGAAAATTTAAATTTTTGTTGCCCAATATTTTGAATGTGCAAGCACATTGTCTTACTTGCGATTTGTTGAAGGGCTTGCATTTTATGTCATAAAACGTCATATGTATTTATTAGATTGAATCCTTAAGCTTTAAAATGAAGCTATAAATATTACATAACTATTATTGAATTATCTTTTCTCAATAGTATACATAAATCACCCTAGTTTCAATCTAATTAGCTTAATCATATTAACCCGTTCAATTGAGCATGGCAAATGATCAGGGGCTGACCTAGGTGGGTCACGTGGGTCACGTGACCCATGACTTTTGTAAAAAAAATTAATTATAGTAAGTTTTAATGTAGTTTTTTATAAAATAGTAGATATTTTATTTCTTAGTGACCCCATAAATGTCATAAAAATTTAATTATAGAAATTTATATTTGTCAATGACCCCATAATTTTCAATCTCTGGGTCCGCCACTGCAAATGATCATTGTCAAACAAACACACAATTGACCATAGTCTACACAAATTACAATCTTAAGTAATTTTAGCTAAAACTATACATATGTTGGGTGCCTCGTTCTACAAGTACAAGTGGGATTCCTAATAGCAAAATATTTTATAAAGCTTGAACCACAATGATAGTAAACACTCCATCACCAAATACATATCCTGTCCTACACCTACGAAAGTTCATCTCACTAACCGCGATGTACTCTGTTTTCTGTACATCTTCATTGTGACCCGATTATGCAATTGGAATGTTTGGTTTCAAAAAAAATGCAATTGGAATGTTGGAGGACAGTGGACATTCGCACTTGTCGCTGTGATGACAACTAACTAACTAACCCATGCCTCTGTTGATGCATTCATGAAATGACATGAACTTTATTACGCATGAGTAAGGTTTCACGAACTGATCTAGCGCGCGAGGCATGTGACCTTTATCAGAAGGAAGAGCTTTCTGCGGCCTCACCATTGGTAGTTGCGTTGCATTCTTGTGAATGTGAAAGGACGTGTACTTGTTTGAACAACGAATTTTTTTTGATAATTGGTGGCACAAGGCCTCAAGATCCGCATGAGCGGGATAGAATACAGATATAAGACCAGAAAAAACATCCATAACTCGGCCATACCTAAAGCGATCTACCCTTACGTCCGAGATGCAATACTCGTAGACTTACACTCTTGTCTTTCTCTTGCTCTTACTGACAACCCTACTCACACGAGAGAATTTACTGAAACCTACACAGCCTTTCTTATTCCGGCTACCCCTCCTAGAGCTTATTCTAGAATTGTTTGGCGAGCAGTCAGACTCAGCCCCTGCAGCAGACTTGGTCTCCTGAACTCTCTGCCGATAAGCATCTCTCTGCTCACGAATGATCCCTTCGAGATTACTCAAAGCACGCCCTTCGTCTAAGACTGGACATCCGAGCTCCTTCGCAAGTAAAAGGGTCTGTCTAGCTTCCTCCTTGACAAAATCCTCATCAGACTGAACTGGCGGCGCTACTGGTCCTCCATCAGGCTCAAAGCCATGAGGGAATTCTGGGTCCTCAAACAGGGCCCTTAGGTCATCTCCGCACCCTCCTCTTCCCCTTGTTCGACAAGAGGGGTCTCACACACGATCTCAGGAAGAGGGTGTAACCATCCTTATCGACATCAAGCAGCTCGTTGTTATCTATCTTGCTGGCCCTCTTATCACAAACATGTTACTCTGGGCATTTCTAACAATCTCATCAGCTATGGGTCTTGGGTTGTGCCCTTACTGGTAGCTGGCTTCCGGAAAGAAACGGGCGGTTTACCACACTCTCCACCCGCCCCAGCCCCCACGATCGGAACTTGGGCAGCATCCGGAACAGGGACTGGATTAGAGACCCGTACCCCCAGGGTGACGCACCCGCCCACTGGGTCGTAGGGTAATACCACTCAGCACCCCAACCAGGCCCAGGCCCCTAAGCCCCACTACAACCGGCGCTCCAAACGAAGGACTGGCCCACCAACCATAGTTTGGGTAAGTCCAACCGACAGAAAGGCAGGCACGTAGCTCCAGATCCACCCATGCGCATTCTTCCATCAGTCCCAATACTTTCTCTTCCTCTAGAACCCCACCATCCTTACTAACTTCTGGGTCCACCTGCGCCGAAGGATTAGCGATTCCCGATGCAGCTTGTCGCGCTCCATCTCGACCCTTCTACCAAGAAATGGAGCCGAAGCCGTCGTTTGGGGTCTCCGGGGCAGGCGATCTCAAAGGATGCGCCAGGATCGACCACCACCGAGACAACTTCGCCGGAATGGTCAGGACAACCGCTCTGGTTACCGCTGCCACTATCCGTCGTATCCTCCAAACATCCGCCCCAGCCGCTTGTCGTACCCTGCTCTGTGTTACCATTTTCTTTGCGATTACCAGAGGAGGCTGGACACCTTGGGTTATCTAATCTTCCATCGTCCTGCGTCAATCTACTCGTGCCCTGGTCAGCCGGGTATTTGGCTGCACAAGCAAAGAGCCGGTGGCCTAGGAACGTTCGCCCATGAACTTTAGCCTTCGCTTTCCACCACCCGCTTGGCGCTTCTCATTTTAACCAGTGCAAATGCGAAGGGGTTATTCCGACGTTCTTCCGAGAGATAATATGTGGACAATGTCCTTCCCCTCAAGAGCCAACGAATAGCCTTGACATCCACCGCCCTGCTCAGGTTGTCAATAAACAACGTCGAACCGCAACCACCAGAGTTATCGGAGCTCCATCGTTACTCGCAGCACCTTTCTGGTTGGGTGCACCACCCTGTCCCGCGCAACTTCTGCTCAAAGCTATGCAAGACGTCCCGCTTTTTGGACGCCCATCCTGACAGCCTCCCACCCCTCCTGGGAGGAGAGAAAACCCCCGACGTCTCCTGCTTGTCTGGCTGGTCGCGAACCCCTACCACCATGACTCCGGTAACCCCGAGACCTCCTTTTGGCCTCTCGACTATGTGGACTACGTCTGCACCTGGACTGCCGAGAAGCCCACCGTGGAAATCGCACACCGCTCCTCCACCGGAAGCTCCGTCCTTCTCGCGCACAGCTTCTTCGGCCACTCCGCTCCCGTCGGCTCTGCTCTCGACTTCTTCGCTCTCCCCGCTCTCTCTCTATCATGTTATGTACCTACAGGCCAACTCTTCTTCAAAACAAATCCTCTCATTTGTGGATAGACATTACTCGTATGGTATGGAGCTTCTGTTACATTAACTGAATGAATGTAAGTATTAATGCTTTTAATAGATGGAGTGAGTTAGGTTTGCTTTTAATGCCTCATCCTCTTACCCTAAATCAACTAAGCATGCTTCTAACCAGTGTTAGTTCTTTTTCAAGCGCCAAACAGGGAGTTACAGCAATGCATATGCATATCATTACCCATATATATCTTTAGTTCTGCTTGGTCTACGTTTGCTCTTATTTGTATGCATAAAACGTAACCAAAGCCAACTGCGCAGAGCGGAGTTCCTTCCGTTTGGGACTTGACTTTGAGGCTGTAATGGCCACAGTAAGTTCAGATCTACATGCATATATCTCACAACTTGCCGCAGTCATGTTCACTAGTCCCAGACAGTAGCAATGATTTCCTTTATTTATGTGTTATGTTCAGTTGCCAACCAAAGGCACTATCTTCAGGCACTTATACCCTACCTAGGTAACAAATCTACATATTAACATCAAATAAACAAACAGGAGAACCAACCAACAATTACACAAACATCTATTTCAAAGCACTAACAACGCATTTCATCTGATCTGATCAAAACTAGCTCCTAACTATATCACTAATAAGGTACACACTGATTCGGGAACAGGGCAGAAACAGATTATTGCATCAATCAATCAGTGCATCCAAGACAGATCTTGCTTAAACAAGACTGACCTCGCAGCCCCACGACATCCTTTCTCCGATACCATTGGGCAATCCTCCACATCTAACACCTCGAGCAACGACGTCGACAATCCAGTCAGGGGTCTCACCATCATCCGACACACCAAGGCACTTTCCCAGCCTTAGCACTCTCACCGAGGAATCCGAGCCACGAGCATCAGACCATCATCGCTAACCCTCATGGCATCTCTCCAGCTCTAATCTCTCGAGCAACCGTGCATCATCGCACAAAGCTTGCATACCGAGATCATTGAACAGGTAGACCCGGTCTAGCGACAACTCCCTGATTGGACAAGATCGTATCACCAAAACAATCCCTTCCAGGCTGAATGGTGACAGGGATGGAAACTCCTCGTCCGAGAAAGAATACTCACTGACTCAAGCAACATGCAGTTCAGGGCCAGGGCCTTCAGGCTCTCATCCGTCGTATAAGTGGGTTGTTGAGTAAGTTGATGACGGCGAGCAGAGCGAGAACGAGCGTAGCTTGGTTGAGTTCCGCGCCAGACCGATATATCAATGTCTCTCGCCCAGGCACATGTCCAGCTGCACTTTCTCCAGGTTTCTACACTGGGGCAGCAAGCAAGCAAGCCCTCTCCGGCTGATTATGCAGTTGCCAAACCAAATCAACCATATTTTCACATGGAAAGAGCTGTTTCCGCCAGTTCTCCGCACCCACAACCGATCATATGCTTTCATGTAGCGTAACTACAATCCACTTCAAATGAAACCTCTTCAGCTTCCTCCAGCTCTCTCTTAAACTCACCAAATCACCCCTGATCCCTCGCCGTTCTTGATCATCAGCTCCTCGATCGTCTCCAGCTTCCCAAGATCTCCACCCCTCGAAGCTGCTGATGTTCAGCAGCGATGAGGTGCAGGGTGGTGAGGCACTTGGCACCCCGCTAAGGGAGAGTAATCCGCAACCAGTAATCTCGGTGTGAACTTCAGCTTCAGCGACGTGAGGTTCGAGCAGGAAGCAAGCTGACTAGACCACTGTCGGGATGAAAGTGCAGTAGCTGAGACTGAGATCGCTGAGATGAGGGCAGAAAGGCAGAGGACAGAGAGTCCCGAATCGTCTAGCTGTTTTCCCAGCTTTGACATCCAGCCTGAGTATGTGATGTCCAGTTTGTCAAGGTTCACGAACCGGTGGCAGAGAGAGTGAAGAGCTGCATTGGCTGGGTTGAGGCCGCATCCAATTTTAAGGGAGCGTCTCTGCTCATTGTCTAGCTTGTGGAACCGTTTAGCGATCAAGGAGATGGAGTTCCTGTCTGCCGTTTGGTCAAGTCTGCCCAGGATCTCCCAGAGTAATGGCTCGGGTAAGGATTCCATGTGGGAAATAATTATTTTCAGGCAGAGTGTTGGGGTTGCAGTTTGCGGTGATAGCCTGACAAAAGATATGTTTCACTAAAGCAATTAAGAACAGCTCGTATAGCATAGAAACATTCTTAATGGCAGGATGCAATGGCTAAACAAAAAATGGTCATGATTCAAAGAAAACTAGACATAATGTTTACAGAAGAAAATGTGACTGAGACAGAAAAGAGAATGAGTTTTATAATGATCAAATACTGAGGTTGGGGTATTCTTACTAAAAGAAACTATAACTAGAACCACTATATAGAAATCTTACAATTAGATAATGATCAGAACAAAGATGAACAAGAAAATCTTGCAGATAAAACATCAAATTTAAGCTCACGCCGAAAACACAGCTACCTGTGAACATCATGTAATTCAAGGACCTAATCTGTAGCTGGTCGGCAGTTAGCCAACTGCTATTCAGAGAGTTCAGAACTATGATATGTCTTCTTGTTTTCATGAACGTCTAGCTACTAGGTAAGAAAAATTCTCAAATACATGAACAGAAGTGTGATGCAAGGCTATATAGACTGAAGAAAACTAGCAGCTCAAAGCAAAATCAAGAGCATGACCCTGGTAAATTCCTGGCTTACTTACGGCCTTAGTCTCCATGACAGGCATATTCAATTATGTCATTATATATTTCAGACAATAAAAATTTCCAGGCCATATCATCATGCCCACTCCATATCCTCTCAACTCCTTAAGCTCAGTTAGCTAGCAAACTGCACGTGAAGTGAAACTGGATGGAAATTATCTAACCACTTCAGAGTTCACTTTGTCATATCCTTTCTTTTATATTGATGTCTTGCAATTGCAACTAGAAAAGACTGGCGTCAAGACTGAAATTTGTGCCATAAAGATAAAAGTCAAACTGAAGCGAAGCATAGATAAACATCTCAATAGCTTTAATTTGAGTGAAAGACGAAGCATATAAAGCCACCAAAAAAATATGTTTGAGTTCCACATAGGGCAGCCAATAATCAACTTGTAAGAGCTTCACAAACTTAATTCCTTGCATGATGCATCCATAAGAGATGCAATTAATTTCCCATTATGTATCTCAGATAGAAATATTCTTCCACAACAAAGCTGAATGCCTAATCACTGTACCAGTCATAGATGCCCACAACTCTCAAGGGGATGACAATTGACAGTACCAACACTCCCCATCAGCTAAATGAGGAATACACCCAGAAACAAGATTTTTCCAGAGTCCAGAGTTAGCAGGAAACGAACTCAGATGGAAATTTAAACTTCATGAACAGACCCGAGGGTAATTTACCCTCTCAGAGATCAGAAATCGCTCCTCCCTCCGATTAAGGAGTGCAGGTAAAAACACAACTACAAAAACGAAAAGAAAGAAGAACAGTGATCAAAATTATTGAGACGGAACCCGGTCATGGGGAGATTATTACCTCGGATACAAAAGAATCAAAGAGATTCTGATGATATTATTCCCTGCGGGAGACGAGAAATATTCAGCTCGAGATACTACGTTCGGGTGGCTGGGTCGGTGGCTGGGATTGTCGTTTGTAGCTCGACAAAAAGCTTTGGAGGTTTGATATTCCTATTAATCTGCCAGTCGCATATTTGCTTATTTTATTCTAACGGTTATATTCAACAGTTAAACAAAAATTGACTAATTTTAGGGTTAATTTGATCATTTCTCCTAAATAAGTCATTTTCTATTTGCGGGTGCCTCTTCTCTTTGCACATGCCACGGGTATGATTCGAAGATTTTCGCCTAGTTAGTTCTGATTATCTAAAAGAACAAATATTCCATTATATTTTTTGGTTAATTCATGAAATATTATTAAAAAAAATTATGAAATATCATTATATATTTTTATAAAAGTCAATGAAATATCAATTTATTTGATTATAAAAATAAAAAAAAACAAAAATACCCCATTAATTTATAAAGTAATTTTAAAATTCACAATATGTCATTAAGTGTTAAAAAATTATTAAAATTTATAAAAAATCAAAATATTATAAAAATATAGATAGCTATAAGAATATATTTAAAATATTATAAAAATAAATATATATTAAAATATCATAAAATAAAGAAAAAAAGTAAATATTTTCTTCGATGTTTTTCAAAATTTTTAGTACTATAAAAAAGAATATAGACTTTTAAACATATAAATTATATTAATTTTTCCACAAATTTAGACCAATATAGTATCATATATTAATACCTATTAATTAACATAATTTATGCAAATTAATTATTATAATTTATACCAATTAGTTACCATAACTTTTAATTACCACAAATTATACCAATTAATTACCATAATTTTCACTATACATTTTGTAATTATTTTTTATTTTATATTCTATTTTTGCAGATGAATTTATGGCACTTTATAATTTATTCAAATAAATAATTTGAATTGATACAAAAGGTAATTGATATGATACAAAAAGATAATTTGAAATTGTATGTTAATTAATTGGTACCAGTTAATAGAAAAATTGATATAAATTATGTTGAAAATTTTAACAAGTACCAAATTTTCTACCAATTAAGCATTATAACTAGTTCAATTAATTACCATAATTTGTATCATACATTTACAAATTATCTTTTTTTTTTTTATCAATTGTACAGTACTCGGTCAATCATCTACTCTACGTCCATATTCAATTGTTATATAGTGTATGTGTTATTGTTTTGAGATAAAAATAAGAATGTTTTCATATTAGACAGATATTTTATTTTTGCTAGCGTATTGTTTTTACTTGTACATAAATGAAGATCTTAAGTGTTAGTCTTTTACATTGTTTTGTTTCAATATCACTGTTTTCTATGAACTTGTATGTTAAGCTTTGATAATGAATTTAACATAAATATCAATTCGTTTACGGATGGTGATCAACACACGTAGATGACGAAGACTCATGATTTGATAAAACAAAAAAAAAAGTTATATTTTCTAGTATCATTTTAGCTACTCCCTTCGTCCTGAATTGACCGTTCTGTTTATTATTTGGACTTGTCGTTTGACTTTAATTTTTAACATATAAGATAAATTAATTTTGAAAATTTAAGTTTTGCATATGATTCCTTACATGATAAACTATATATTACAAAATTTAGTTTTATAAAATTATTTTATCTTATATGCTTAATATTGAAGTGGAAAAACGTGTCATAAAGCAAACAGGACGGTCAATTCAGGACGGAGGGAGTAGTTTATAGACTAAACTGTGCAATTTTAAAATTTTGTTGCCCAATATTTTGAATTTGCAAGCACAATGTCTTACTTGCGATTTGTTGAAGGGCTTACATTTTATGTCATAAAACGTCATATGTATTTATTAGATTGAATCCTTAAGCTTTAAAATGAAGCTATAAATATTACATAACTTTTATTGAATTATCTTTTCTCAATAGTATACATAAATCACCCTAGATTCAATCTAATTAGCTTAATCATATTAACCCGTTCAATTGAGCATGGGAAACGACCATTGTTAAACAAACACACAATTGACCATAGTCTACACAAATTACAATCTTAAGTAATTTTAGCTAAAACTATGCATATGTGGGGTGCCTCGTTCTACAAGTACAAGTGGGATTCCTAATAGCAAAATATTTTATAAAGCTTGAACCACAATGATAGTAAACACTCCATCACCAAATACATATCCTGTCCTACACCTACGAAAGTTCATCTCACTAACCGCGATGTACTCTGTTTTCTGTACATCTTCATTGTGACCCGATTATGCAATTGGAATGTTTGGTTTCAAAAAAAAGGCAATTGGAATGTTGGAGGACAGTGGACATTCGCACTTGTCGCTGTGTTGACAACTAACTAACCCATGCCTCTGTTGCTGCACTCATGAAATGACCTGAACTTTATTACACATGAGTAAGGTTTCATGAACTGATCTAGCGCGCGAGGCATGTGACCTTTATCAGAAGGAAGAGCTTTTTGCGGCCTCACCATGTTAAAAATATTTGTTAATCCTGATTTTTATTTTCTTCATTTTGTCACGTTCTCTTATTTTACCTAGTCATAACTCTCCTATTCACTAGCTGAAGAATAGGACAATTAGCTTTTACCCGTTGCAGTATTTTCTTCAACAAATTTACTAGTTTCCTACTTATTTTTAGGAAGGTTATCATTATAGCCGTTGTACTACTAAGCTATAAAAGGAGCATCGTGCTATGTGATCAATGCATTCAGAAATACAAGATTTCTTTACTCCTCACTCTATCGTGTATATCCTTTTCTGCAATTATCAGTGGCATCAGAGCTATTCTAGCCAAAAGGCTACACCTTGTCCGTCTGTCTCCTCGGTACATGCAACAGTCCCATTCCTTTCTCTCCACTGTGCAGTCGTACAAAAGAATACCATCATCCAGCCAGACCACTGACAAAAGCAACCTCACACACAGAGAAAGGAAGGATAATCCTTTCTCAGCATCAGCCATCGAAACTCAAAAAAAAAACTCTCGTGAGTGTTCCCACCGAGAGAAAAAGCCAAAGCAAAAAAAAAGCAAGTCAACCTCCAATCGGTTGAAAAAGAAAAATCCACATTCAAATCACATCCATCTGTCTCATCTACCGTGGATTGCATACACTCACTTTCAATTTCTTTTCTTCACTAATCGTTGCTACACAGAAGTATTTGAGTGAGAATTTTTCCAGCAAAAGTCCGCTACCTATTTTATTTGTACGTACGTGAGGTGTGAGAGCATAAGAAAAAAAATATAATCGAGTGTTTTGTATCCCACACAGAGACAACAAAATGAATGGTTCATCCAGTACCAGTTCGAATATATCTATTCCGGTATTAGACGGAAAAAATTATAATCGATGGTCAATCCAGATGCGGGTGATATTTGATTATCACGAGTTATTTACGGTGGTGAATGATGGTGTTCCGGAGCTTGCGACAAATGCAACAGATGCTCAGAAAAGTACCCACAAGGAGAATACAAAAAAGGATAAAAAGGCGCTCTACTTGATTCATCAAGGTGTAAATGATGAAGTGTTCGAGAAGATAGATGCAACAACTACGTCAAAAGAAGCTTGGGATACCTTGGCAAACACCTTCAAAGGTGCAGAGAAAGTCAAGAAGGTAAGGTTACAAACCTTACGTCGTCAATACGAGTTGCTGCAGATGGAGTCTTCAGAGACGGTGTCAAAATACATCAGTCGACTTCTGTCTTTGACGAACCAGATGAAGATTAATGGAGAGGCGCTGACAGAACAGTCCAAGGTGGAGAAAATCCTGCGGTCACTAACCCCCCAATTCGACAATGTCGTTATAGCAATTGAGGAGGCTCATGATACAGCCAAGATGACCGTAGATGAGGTGACGGGAACGTTGCAAGTACACGAGCAACGTATGAATGAGAGAAAGACTAAGAAGTCAATCGAGCAAGCATTGCAAGCTCAAGTTTCCCTCACCGATGAGCTAGATGATGAGCCAAAGAAGAAGCAAGGTGGTTCCGGCCGGCGAGGAAGAGGACGTGGATCATATAAAGGTCGTGGTGGCTACAAAAATTATGAAGGCCAAAGAAATCAAAATGACGATGAAGATAAGTCAAAATCTAACCATCAACAAAATTACAATGGAGGTCGTGGACGTGGCAAAGGTGGAGAACGAGGAAGGTATGAAAGATCCAATGTTCAATGTTATGCTTGTCAAAAGTATGGTCATTATGCCTCAGAATGCAGGAGTAGAGGCAAAAACCAAAGGGCAAACTATGTGCAAAATAGTGATGCCAGTGATGATAATGACCATACACTCTTGATGGTAACAAACGATGGAGAGAGTTCGGATAACCAAACTTGGTTCCTTGACACCGCCTGCACCAATCATATGTGTGGAAAGAAGGAGTTGTTTGCTCAGCTGGATGAGTCAATTCACACCACGGTAAAATTTGGAGATGAAAGTAAGATCCCAGTTGCAGGCAAAGGTAAAATTCTCATCACCTTGAAGAGTGGGGACCATAAGTATATTTCTGATGTCTTCTATGTGCCCAAGTTGAGAACAAACTTATTAAGCATTGGCCAGCTACATGAAAAGGGGTATGATATGAAGCTTCATGGTGGCAAGCTGTCTGTTTCTGATAAAAAGGGTACATTAATTCTCACTGCTGCTATGACTAGAAACCGTATGTTTCCAGTTGATATATCTAGTGGTGCTTATCATTGTTTGTCTACTATAATCTCTGATGATTCATGGTTGTGGCACTTACGATTTGGTCATATGAGTTTTCATGGCTTGAAGAAATTATCTCGAGAAAATATGGTGAAGGGTTTACCAGAGATCAATCATCCTGAGCAATTGTGTGAAGCTTGCACCGTCGGAAAGCATCACCGGTCACCGTTTACAGGAGATGGAAAAAGAGCCAGCCATCCTCTTCAGTTGGTGCACTCAGATGTCTGCGGTCCAATGAGTACCATGTCAAATGGGAACAATCGGTATTTTCTGACCTTTATTGATGATTTTTCTCGGAAACTATGGGTCTATATGCTGCAGAAGAAATCCGAGGTGTTTGAATACTTCAAAAAATTCAAGGCTCATGTAGAACGACAAAGTGGTTACTCCCTAAAGGTGTTGCGCACTGACGGCGGTGGTGAATATATCTCAAATGAATTCAAGGAGTACTGTGAAGAACAAGGGATAAAGCATGAAGTGACATGTCCCTACACCCCTCAGCATAATGGTGTTGCTGAGCGGAAGAACAGAACCATCATGGATATGGTGAGAAGCATGTTGAAGACCAAAGGGATGCCAAATTCTTTCTGGGCGGAGGCAGTCTCCTGTTCAGCATATACTGAACCGCTCTCCGACGAAAGGTGTCTCAGATCTTACTCCTGAAGAAGCATGGACCGGTGTCAAACCAGGAGTAAAACATTTGAAGGTATTTGGCGCCATCGCATATGCCCATGTTCCAGCGGAGACAAGAAAGAAACTGGATGATCGAGCCGAGAAAACCGTATTCATTGGATATGAACGGGGAGGATATAAGCTATTCAATCCAATGACGAAAAAGGTAATATTCACTCGTGATGTTACCTTTGCAGAAAATGAATCATGGGATTGGAATATAAGTGGTGCCACAGATCCCAAGAGCCGTAATATCTCACTTGTTGAAGAGGCAAAAGAGTCAAATCCAGAGGGAGGAGACTCAACACCTGACCAAGTTCAGACAGATGTTGGTAGACCACAGCGTCATCGTCGACTGCCAGCACATCTTCAAGATTATGAGGTAAACCTTGATGATGAAGATACTGATGATGAAGAGATTGTGCATTTTGCTCTATTCGCAGATCTTGAGCCAGTGACAGTGAAGGAAGCACTTCAAGATCCAAAATGGATGGCGGCCATGCATGAGGAAATTGAAGCTATTGAGAGAAATGGCACGTGGGTCCTTACAGATCTTCCACCAGGACAACAAGCCATTGATGTGAAGTGGGTCTTCAAGACAAAGATGAAGCCCAATGGTGAGGTGGAAAGATACAAAGCAAGATTGGTGGCGAAAGGGTTTAAGCAGAGACCCGGTCTTGATTACCAAGAAGTCTTCTCTCCAGTTGCTCGAATGGAGACTATTAGGCTGATCATTGCTTTGGCTGCTCAAAATCGGTGGAAGATTCACCAAATGGATGTAAAGTCAGCCTTCCTAAATGGCCCACTTGAAGAAGAAGTGTTTGTCAAGCAGCCTCCTGGCTTTGGTAAATCTGGAAGTGAAGGAAAAGTATACCGGCTGAAGAAAGCTTTGTATGGCTTAAAACAAGCACCCAGAGCTTGGAATAAGCGAATAGATGCCTTTTTTGGCACGAGTGGCTTTACAAGATGCCCTTCCGAGCATGCATTGTATGTGAAGGTGGATAAGTCTGGAGGTATACTAATCATATGTCTGTATGTTGATGACTTGATTATTACAGGCAACCGTCCCACGATGATTGAATCCTTCAAGAAGTCAATAATGAAGGAATTCGAGATGACTGACCTTGGGCTGATGACATACTTTCTTGGCATTGAGGTGATTCAAGGAAATGACGGCATCTTCATCTCCCAGAAGAAGTATGCTGCTGATCTCTTGCAAAAGTTTCAGATGTCGGACTGCAACCCAGTAAGAACACCTGTGGAGGTTGGAACCAAATTATCAAAAAATGAAGAAGGAGCCTATGTTGATCCAACCTACTACAAGCAGATTGTCGGCAGTCTCAGATATCTTACTTGTACGAGACCCGATATTACATACGGTGTTGGCTTGATCAGCAGATTCATGGAGACTCCTCGATCACCACATTTGCAAGTAGCAAAGAGAATCCTACGATATGTGAAGGGAACATACGACCATGGATTATTTTATGGGTCTACTGATGATATCTCTGTTGTAGGATATTCTGACAGTGATTGGGGTGGAGATATAGATGATCGAAAGAGCACTTCGGGATATTGCTTCAACTTTGGAACAACCGCGTGCTCATGGTCATCCAAGAAGCAGTCCATTGTTGCTTTATCAACTTGCGAAGCAGAATATGTGGCCGCAGCAACAAGTGCCTGCCAAGCTATGTGGTTGCGATACCTAATGGATCACATCAATATGCCACAACAGAAGCCCACGACGATTTTTGTTGATAACACGTCTGCACTTAACTTAGCGAAGAATCCGGTCATACATGGCAGAAGCAAGCATATCGAGACCCGATATCACTATCTGAGAGATCAAGTTGCCAAGACCGAGATAGAAGTGAAGTACTGCAGATCTGAAGATCAAGTTGCTGACATTCTGACCAAACCTTTGAAGTATGAGGCCTTCGTCAAGTTAAAGGAAAAGATGGGGATGACTTCGATACAAATCAGGATTAAGGGAGGATGTTAAAAATATTTGTTAATCCTGATTTTTATTTTCTTCATTTTGTCACGTTCTCTTATTTTACCTAGTCATAACTCTCCTATTCACTAGCTGAGAATAGGACAATTAGCTTTTACCCGTTGCAGTATTTTCTTCAACAAATTTACTAGTTTCCTACTTATTTTTAGGAAGGTTATCATTATAGCCGTTGTACTACTAAGCTATAAAAGGAGCATCGTGCTATGTGATCAATGCATTCAGAAATACAAGATTTCTTTACTCCTCACTCTATCGTGTATATCCTTTTCTGCAATTATCACACCATTGGTAGTTGCGTTGCATTTTGTGAATCTGAAAGGACGTGTACTTGTTTGAACAACGAATGAATGTAAGTATTAATGCTTTTAATAGATGGAGTGAGTTAGGTTTGCTTTTAATGCCTCCTCTCTTACCCTAAATCAACTAAGCATGCTTCTAACCAGTGTTAGTTCCTTTTCAAGCGCCAAACGGGAGTTACAGCAATGCATATGCATATCATTACCCATATATATCTTTCGTTCTGCTTGTTCTACGTTTGCTCTTATTTGTATGCATAAAACGTAACCAAAGCCAACTGCGCAGAGCGGAGTTCCTTCCGTTTGGTACTTGACTTTGAGGCTGTAACGGCCACAGTAAGTTCAGATCTACATGCATATATCTCACAACTTGCCGCAGTCATGTTCACTAGTCCCAGACAGTAGCAATGATTTCCTTTAATTATGTGTTATGTTCAGTTGCCAACCAAAGGCACTATCTTCAGGCACTTATACCCTACCTAGGTAACAAATCTACATATTTAACATCAAATAAACAGGAGAACCAACCAACAAATTACACAAACATATCTATTTCAAAGCACTAACAAACGCATTTCATCTGATCTGATCAAAACTAGCTCCTGACTATATACAGCTAATAAGGTACACACTGATTCGGGAACAGGGCAGAAACAGATTACTGCATCAATCAATCAGTGCATCCAAGACAGATCTTGCTTAAACAACTGACCTCGCAGCCCCACGACATCCTTTCTCCCGATACCATTGGGCAATCCTCACATCTAACACCTCGAGCAACGACGTCGACAATCCAGTCAGGGGTCTCAACCCATCATCCGACACACCAAGGCACTTTCCCAGCCTTAGCACTCTCAACCGAGGAATCCGAGCCACGAGCATCAGACCATCATCGCTAACCTCTTGGCATCTCTCCAGCTCTAATCTCTCGAGCAACCGTGCATCATCGCACAAAGCTTGCATACCGAGATCATTGAACAGGTAGACCCGGTCCAACAACAACTCCCTGATTGGACAAGATCGTATCACCGAAACAATCCCTTCCAGGCTGAATGGTGACAAGGATGGAAACTCCCCGTCCGAGAAAGAGATACTCACCGACTCAAGCAACATGCAGTTCAGGGCCAGGGCCTTCAGGCTCTCATCCGTCAGTATAGGTGGGTTGTTGAAGTAAGCTGATGACAGGAAGCAGAGCGAGAACGAGCGTAGCTTGGTTGAGTTCGCGCCAGACTGATTATATCAATGTCTCTCAACCCCAGGCACATGTCCAGCTGCACTTTCTCCAGGTTTCTACACTGGGGCAGCAAGCAAGCGAGCCCTCTCCCCGGGCTGATTATGCAGTTTGCCAAACACAAATCAACCATATTTTCACATGGAAAGAGCTGTTTCCGCCAGTTCTCCGCACCCAACCGATCATATGCTTTCATGTACCAGTACCGATAACTACAATCCACTTCAAAATGAAACCTCCTCAGCTTCCTCCTCGCTCACTCTTAAACTCACCAAATCACCCTCCCGATCCCTCGACAGTTCTTGATCATCAGCTCCTCGATTGTCTCCAGCTTCCCAAGATACTCCACCCACTCGAAGCTGCTGATGTTCATGCAGCGGATGAGGTGCAGGGTGGTGAGGCTCTTGCACCCAGCTAAGAGGGAGAGTAATCCGCAACCAGTAATTCTCGGTGTGAACTTCAGCTTCAGCGACGTGAGGTTCGAGCAGGAAGCAAGCTGTCGTAGACCGCTGTCGGTGATGAAAGTGCAGTAGCTGAGACTGAGATCACTGAGATGAGGGCAAAACTGGCAGAGGACAGAGAGTCCCGAATCGTCTAGCTGTTTTCCCAGCTTGACATCCAGCCTGAGTATGTGATGTCCAGTTTGTCAAGGTTCACGAACCGGTGGCAGAGAGAGTGAAGAGCTGCATTGGCTGGGTTGAGGCCACATCCAATTTTAAGGGAGCGTCTCTGCTCATTGTCTAGCTTGTGGAACCGTTTAGCAATCAAGGAGATGGAGTTCCTGTCTGCCGTTTTGTCAAGTCTGCCCAGGATCTCCCAGAGTAATGGCTCGGGTAAGGATTCCATGTGGGAAATAATTATTTTCAGGCACAGTGTTGGGGTTGCAGACTTGCAGTTTGCGGTAACAGCCTGACAAAACATATGTTTCACTAAAACAATTAAGAACAGCTCGTACAGCATAGAAACATTCTTAATGGCAGGACTAAACAAAAAATGGTCCTGATTCAAAGAAAACTAGACATAATGTTTACAGAAGAAAATGTGACTGAGACAGAAAAGAGAATGAGTTTTATAATGATCAAATACTGAGGTTGGGGTATTCTTACTAAAAGAAAGTATAAGTAGAACCACTATATAGTAATCATACAAATTAGATAATGATCAGAACAAAGATGAACAAGAAAATCTTTGCAGATGAAACATCAAATTTAAGCTCACTCCGAAAACAAAACTACCTGTGAACATCATGTAATTCAAGGACCTAATCTGTAGCTGGTAGGAAGTTAGCTAACTGCAATTCATTGAGTTCAGAACTATGATATATCTTCTTGTTTTCATG
>JAIOTZ010001879.1:0-27342 GCA_023374045.1 Limonium bicolor
AATATCATAACGTTATGTACATGTATTCTCGTACTCGGACATATATAGGTACGACTATGTTAACATATAACGTTGCTAAATTTAATTGTTCATAGATTATTTTATGTCCGAATTATATAATGCGTTATTTTCGGATATTCTCCTCGCGTTTGTGATTTTAGTGAGTAAATATTTAGGGGTGTTTCAACTTACCCCCCTTAAAAGAGACTTCGTCCCGAAGTCTTTCTTCCTTAACTTATATTTTCCACCCCTGGTAATCTTAGGGATCCAGTCCCGCATTCATTATCGATACCCAAAGGGTTAAATCCATAATTATAATGCTCGGTGCTTCTAAGCACCGTGCCACATCAGTGGCTTCACACCAGTTCTCATAGTAGACCACGAAGCTAACAATGTGTATACATGCTAAAGTGCAAACCAAGGCACACGACATTCATATCCATGGCGTACATAACATTCTCACACACAATCCAAACACACAAACCTACCAACCAACCACGAGTGGTTGTAGGAATACATCACAATAAATCAACACACGTACAAAACAAAACGCGCTTACCCCCCTTAAAAGAGGGGTACGCCCCCGTACCCTACACTAAGCCGAAACATCGATGAAAAGATAGGGGTATCTAGTTTTCTTTACCGGATTGGTTATATTCCATTGTGTAAACGCCAGATCGGGTTTTCCCGAGTGTGAGGAGGCTTTCTACCTCTCCAGCGATTTCCTACGGATTGAAATGGACTCTAACCAACGAGCCTCACAAACTAACCCGTAACCCCGTTTCTCAAATTTAGGTTTTCCTATACTCGGTACTTCTCTGTTCCAGTCATCAGAGCGCAACTACGCTCTGATACCACTTTCTGTAACACCCCCGAATCACAACCAACAATTAAACGACGCGCCTAAGTTAGCAGGAGAAGTCTACGCAGCGGTTTCAAACTCTATTCGGGTGCTACAGACGCCAACCACCCACGTGGTTGACAATCCTCATTACTAACTCCAAGTTACGGTCTGTATGACTGGAAGTCCAACTTAACGAAATCCAAATACAATATAAAGTACAACTCAAGTACCGAGCATCTACAGTTTAGTTAACAACTTAAACAACATAACTCATACATAAGAAAGCATACTACTTAAAGTCTTGCCATGTGGACTACCCCTATGATAGTCACCCTTGCCTACTCTCCGTTATCGTCTGGCACAAGACCTGAAAAAAAAATTGGGTGTAAAGGACTCAGCAAACTACGCTGAGTATGAACGTGTGAAGCCCGCATGTTACCGGGCCACGCGACTAATTGGTCGAATATTATTAAGTCCATTTTACATGCTATGATAAAGCAGTAAAGCACACATCAGTACATCATGATATCTTACACACTCATCGGTAGCATAGCAATATCAGCAAGCAACCAAGCACATCTTGCAAGTAGCACAGCAATATCAATAGCAAAGCAACCAACAGTAACTCATCACAACAAGCTGCTAATGTAGCAGCAACAGTCAAGTACATAATACAAAGTGTGCGTAGGTATATTATACCGTCGATCCTCACTATGGGATCATTCAAGAGATTTCGTACTGTTTTCTTGTTCTCATTCCTCATGTTTTCCTTTCTTTCCTTGCACCGAGTCAGGGGATATAAGTTAGATCCCGAGACTTTGCTATGTAGGTGCTATTAATTCCTTGTTTCTTAAAGGGTCACATTTGTGACTTTCTCTTGTTTGTTTGGTCTCATTACACAAGTTTTCCTTTATTCTCTGGCACCGAGTCAAGGGATATAGATTAGATCCCGAGACATCATTATGTATGTGCTAATCGTTCCTTGTTTCTTTAAGGATTATTTGTGAATTCTTTTATCACCGCACGTTGGAGAACGTATTCCTCGTAGCTAATCCTCCATTCCTAGATAGCTCTTTTCTCCCTCTGTTGTTTTTAAACGTTACTAGCCACTGCTCCGGATACTAAGGGTCCGTATCCCTATTCCTTCTCAATGTTACTAGCCTCTGCTCCGGATACTAAGGGTCCGTATCCCTATTCCTTCTCAATGTTACTAGCCTCTGCTCCGGATACTAAGGGTCCGTATCCCTATTCCTTCTCAATGTTACTAGCCTCCGCTCCGGATACTAAGGGTCCGTATCCCTATTCCTTCTCAATGTTACTAGCCTCTGCTCCGGATACTAAGGGTCCGTATCCCTATTCCTTCTCAATGTTACTAGCCTCTGCTCCGGATACTAAGGGTCCGTATCCCTATTCCTTCTCAATGTTACTAGCCTCCGCTCCGGATACTAAGGGTCCGTATCCCTATTCCTTCTCAATGTTACTAGCCTCTGCTCCGGATACTAAGGGTCCGTATCCCTATTCCTTCTCAATGTTACTAGCCTCTGCTCCGGATACTAAGGGTCCGTATCCCTATTCCTTCTCAATGTTACTAGCCTCTGCTCCGGATACTAAGGGTCCGTATCCCTATTCCTTCTCAATGTTACTAGCCTCTGCTCTCGGATACTAAGGGTCCGTATCCCTATTCCTTCTCAATGTTACTAGCCTCTGCTCCGGATACTAAGGGTCCGTATCCCTATTCCTTCTCAATGTTACTAGCCTCTGCTCCGGATACTAAGGGTCCGTATCCCTATTCCTTCTCAATGTTACTAGCTTATCATCACCTTTGGTAACTCGACACCATAGTGGGTGTCTTTAGGGGTCCTCTATAGTTAAGAGGGGTTTTCTCTTTGTATAGTTCTTTTGTTTTGTCTACGTGGTTCATCATGTCTCACCAAGGAGACTTGCTCCTCATTATGATTAATGAATAGACACCATAGTGGGTGTCATGGTAGTCCTCAATGGTTTAGAGAGGAGTTTCCCCTTATAGCGTTTTCTTTATTTTCAAAATTCGTAGTAGTTCTCGTATAGTTTTCCCTTTATGTAGTTTCTTTGTTTACATAGTTCGTTGAGTCTCATCTCAAAGTTCCATAACGCGAAAGGGACTAAACTACTGTGTGCGCGCAATGATAATTCAACAATGATATAGAAATCATCCAACATGATAAACAAGCAATCCAATTTCATGCTTTGATCTTATGTCATTTTCACACAAAGCACACAGCACACAAAGCAAACAAGCCGTGTAACACGGCAACATACGAACCACACATGTCCATACCTTATTCGAAGTACGAGTCGTCTTACGCTCGAAGTCCCGGTCGAAGTTCGTTACGATCCTAACGCTGATTAAAAACAATGTGTCAGTTTTTATTTTTATGTGACGACACTTGATATCGTATGTCATTCCCTAGGTATGTTGTCACATGCCTAGTTTATATTGACTCTTAGAAGTTCACATGCATTAATCCTAGGCTTAACTTACTCCTAGGATAGCTCATATCTTTATTTACATGTTAACTACACCCTTTTCCCTTAGGTAATGTTTTGGGGCGTTTTTAAAGTAATTATGTAACAAGTTGTATAATATAGATATGACTTACCCAATGGGTATTCTTTCCTTAGATAATATGAGAGCAATGTTTTAAACCTAGTATAATGATCATATAGATCATAGGATACTCCTAAAGTCCATTTATACAGAAGTTCTCACGCTTATGAAATTGTCACAAAGCCCCGGTTTTTGAATCACACTTAACCCCTCATTTTATGTATCAAAAGTGGCTTACTTTATCCCAAAATGTTTTATCAGCTAACTAGGTACATTAGCTCCATGTTTAAGTTACTAAAACTGGTTTTTAATTTTCCCCAAGTGTTTCCCTCTCTACCCAAGTATGTTAGCAATGTTTTAAACCCATTGTCAAAACAATTCAACCTTTTAAACACCTCTGAAACTTGTTTATACAGAGGCTACAAGTTACAGAATCTGGACACAAGTTCCTGTGTATACTTTTATCCACGTCTCTCTTAATGCACCAAACTGATGGTCTAATCCTCCCAGAGTGTTATACTCACTTAGCTAGATGTACTAGGGATGTTTTGGGACCAATGTTAGACCAACACAGCCCTCTTAGACCATTGGTAGTACAGTTGTACAGAAGTGACAGGTTATTGGAAATCTGCAAGGCATTGGGCATTTCTTCTTCATTCCATATTCTTCCCTGATTACTTTGATTTCTACCTTCCCCAAGGTGTTTATAACTCCACTTAAGTGTATTGGGAACGTTTTTAAACGAAGATCATCTATTAACAACTCTGTTGATACCACTGTAAATGCATTGTACAGAAGCAAGAAAAACTGAAAATCTGAAAACCACAATCTTTGCATTTCCTCTTCATTCCTTCTTTTAGTTGTTAAAATATTTTCCACTCTTTCAAATGAATATATCAACTTAGGCAGCGTATCAGTATTGACTTAGATTTTTTTTGAACCAACACAATACTGATATCCCATATGAAATTCGTTTTTACAGAAAACACTTATGACTGAAATCAGAAACAATAATCAATATCTTTATGTTTGACCCTTGCTTGTAGTGAGTTATCCCAGCTTCTAAACTTCCCCTCAGTACTTACACACTCACTATGGTGTATTAGAGATGGTTTAGGTTTCTTAACAGCTCACTACAACCCCAACCAATCCCTCTGTACATACCGAACTGAAGACAGTGAAAAACTGAACTGAAACAGAAAAACATTAGGACTCGTGAACTGATGTTTATTTGCTGTTATTATTATTTTTTTTTCTCTTTCTGTCCTCATATCCGTTTCCTGTTTACCCAAAAGATATTTACACCCAGAGTTACATGAATTGGCAAGGTTTTAAGTTCACACTCAAATCAATACAACACTCATATTACTTCTGAACCTCCATTATACTGGACTGGGAAACAGAAAACTGCAGAGACTGAAGTGTAAGTTTTCTGCACCAGTTTCATCGGTTAGTTCATCCAGAGTTTTCTTATTTCTTGTTTTTGAATCATCTAACTGGTTGTTCCACCCTGAAATGACTAGTACATACCTTACTCACTGCATTAGAAACTTGCTAGCTTTTACAGTAGGGCAGATTCCATTCCTACCCGACACTAGGCGCACCAGATCTCAACCCAAATTTTCCTTAGTCAGCTCTAGCTCACTGTTACCAGGCTTAATTGTTTATTATGAACAGCAGCTTGCAATTGTATATCTATCTGTCATCAAATTCCCAATAGCGTTTTTACCCCACTGGTTAGATGTATTAGGAAGTTCTTTAACCTCAAAGCTCAGCCCAAGGCAACCCAGTTAACACTCTGAAATTCGTTATACAGAAGCAAAATCTGAAAATCAGAATCTTGTGTTTCTTTCTATGTTTTTAAACCCAGACCTACCTAGACAATTCCTGTTACCCACTGAAGTGATTCATATACTGAAACAAGAAAAACTGAAATTCTGAAACCAAAACTGTGCATTGTTTCTCTGCTGCTTTTCTCTTTCTGTTTTTAAATCTATCACGACCCTGCTATTGTACTTACTTAGTTAAGTAGTTTGTCCAGTTTTTTGACTCGACACACACCCAAGGTGACACGGTTACACCCACTGCAGTTTGTTTATACTGAAACCAGAACATTTCCATAAACTAAAACAAAAGTGAAGTTATGATATTGATTTCTTTCTGTTCTGCAATCTAACTTTTAATCTCTCCAAAATCTTTTAGATTCCTTGTTAGGTGTATTAATACAGCTGTATACTCGAACAGACTCACAACAGCCTTGTTGAAGCTACCGAACTTCACTATACTGAGACAGGCAATATCAGAAACTGAACAAAAGGAAACTGAAATCATCTACTGATGCAGATCCTATTCTGTTGTTTTGTTTCTGTCATTCAATCAACCTCCAAGGTTTCCCAGCTTATTGAGTTACTTAACTTAGTGTCAATTCAGAGTTTCCACCCCAAGACATACCCAAGACAGCAAGGTAATGCTGCTGAGATTGCAACAGAAACAGAAAACATGAATCGATGCATTTGTTTTCTGTTTTCCCCAGGTTACTATTTGTTTCCTGTTTCTTTTTCTTCAGCCCACAAACCATTCTTTCCTTAGTCGTTTCTAACTTATTATTGCCAGTTTTACCCCAAGTATTATGATCAGCAATTTGTAATTGTTTTGGTACAATTTAAAGGCATTAACCAAGCCAAGCCCCTATCATAACACCTCTGGAAGTGGAGTATTCAGGAAAAGAATTTTCACACGGGTTAGAGGAGTTTTACCTTAGAGGCCATCCCATGATGTTTTGTGCAGATTTTGTTGTTCCAAGTGGTGTCTGAATGCTTCGTGGGTGGATTGAAGGAGGCCTTAATGCAAAACAAGGGGAGAACACTTAAGTGACAGATGCCACGATTGGGGACTGAAGATGAGAAATAGAAAGTAAGATTGAAACAGACTGTTTTCTTTTCCTCTTTCTGTTTTCTTTTGATCTCACCTTGGAGAGATCTTGGAGAGGACTGGTTACAGAACTTCCAGAGCTCCTCCCTTGGTTAGCATGCAGAGATCTTGCGAGACAAATTACAACAAGTTTAAGAGCACTTGCATGAAGCCTCGGACAGAACAGAAAAACAGAGAAAGGAGAAACGATGGGGGGAAAATGGTTCAAGCTCTTACCGTGAATGAGTTTCCAGAGATATTGCTGGTTTTTTTCTTAACATGTTCCGGTGCATATTAAGGAGGCATCTCCATTCGCTTTCATGCGTGAAAGGAGAAGAAGTAAGGGGGTCAAGAACCCATGTTTCTTTTCAGGCAGAAAGCAAGGCAGAGAAGACGAGGGAGTAAGGAGGAACAGGAGAAAAACGATTCGTACCTTGCTCCCTTTGAGTTGGTTTGCTTTAGGACGGTGTGACAGGAGTAGAGTGGGTTTAGTAGCTGATAACATCCACACACCCGAGAAGGAAAGAGCGAGGATTTGAATCCAGACAGTTAGAGAATGCTGGTATGTATGGGCGTGGGAATTTTTTTTTGAGCCGTGCAGAATATGACTTGCATGCAGGGGACATAACTTGAGAGTTTGTGAATTCTTGAAGGTATACAGATGCGTGGTTACTCTATGCTGAGGGAGTGGTACTTGCACAGGAGTATGGGCTACCGTCACAGGAGAAGAAATAAGAAGGTAGCGAGTGGAATTTTTTTTCCATCGCATTTACTTCACTTACTGATACTAGATTCAATTCGTGTGAGTTACTTGCCGAATACGAGCATAGCTCAACTGGTTAAATACTCGGGGAAGGTACGGGAGGTCTCGGGTTCGAGCCTCAATGGGAGCGTCTTTGCTCCTTTTCCTTTTTTTTGTACAAGTTATACTTGATTATTTACATATGTAATATCATATAATATACCACGTTATGTTTATTTATTTGTTACAAGCTTATGCGACGTTATCAATTATATTCCACGTTACGATGTTATGCAACGTTACTGTTTATTATTTACAACGTTATAATATCATAACGTTATGTACATGTATTCTCGTACTCGGACATATATAGGTACGACTATGTTAACATATAACGTTGCTAAATTTAATTGTTCATAGATTATTTTATGTCCGAATTATATAATGCGTTATTTTCGGATATTCTCCTCGCGTTTGTGATTTTAGGTGAGTAAATATTTAGGGGTGTTTCAAGTATTGTGATTTATGAAGAGGTATGACACCAACGTAGAACCTAGTGAGAATTAAATTCCCTAGGTAACTTGATTTAAAATAAATCGGGAAGTTGATTGATGGACATAGTTCCACCCTTGGAGATGTAATGATTATGACTAGATGGATTAGAAGATAGAAAATGGTACATGCTTGAATTAGTTGTTGTTTGAAAATGAAGTGGGAGGTGAAACTTGATTATCATGAAATCAAGGGAAGCCGAACACAAATTGGGGTGGAAAGATAGTTCAACTCTGATGCTGATCACATTAGGGTTGGATGATTCTTGAAACTCCCTATAAGTGGTCATAAATAATCACATCAAGAATAAAATGCAGTTAACAATAATTGGACTTGGAGTTGTATGGTGTTTTCAAAAGAATTTTAAATTGGTGGTTTCAAATTCTCAATTGGTATTTTCAAGACTTCAATAAATATTTTGTAAGACTCTTAAGTAGTATTTTCAAAGGAAAGACTACCTTTATGTGACCTCGTAGAGGATTTTCAACTTGTATCCTTCCAATAAAGGATTTCATTATACTCAACCTCATAGAGGGTATTTTCCTACTACTTGCTCACGAGCTGAGGACGTACGAGCCTTTGTCTTCGGACCGGTGACATGAGAAGTATATTTTAAAGATGTATGCAATTGTTTTGATCTCCCAAAGGAACGGGGACCAGAGTGTCCATCGCGACCGGTTCTGCGGGATCACAGTGTATATGTACTCAACATGGGTCTCGAACCCATGAAGAGATGGAAAAGGAATTTCTGGTTGATATACATGCTAAGACATGTTGTGCGGTATATGTAATAAACATTGTTTTGGCCGCGAGTCCTAAAGTGATTGAATTCCGAAAGTGTTGTGTTATCAAGACCTATGTGTCTAAAGGATGTATGTTATCAAGACCTAAGAGTCTAAATGTTGTTATGTACCCAGACCTAAGAGTCTAAGGGTTATTATGTATGTATAATGTTGTTAAGGTACCCGGACCATTAAGTTCGAGGTTACTAAGTATGTTATGTATGTATGGATGTGTTACCTGGACCATCAAGTCCGAGGTTGTGATGTAAAACATGTTTGTTATGGAAGTTTATGTTATAAGTAATCCCCGCATTCTAACCAATGATGCGTGGGAAGTGTGAACTTCGAGGACGAAGTTCTTTTAAGGGGGGTAGATTGAAATACCCCAAACCTTAATGTGTTAATTAATCATATAATTATAATTTTCTAAGGATAATTAAGTCCTTAAGATCATTGGTGAAGAAATGAAAACCAAAAAGAAAAAGAAAATGCGTAAAGGTCACAAAACGTGAGAACGCGTATTTAATTATTTTAGGAGGTACATAACCTTTATTAGGGTTATAAATATATTTTATACCTTAATTACACATTAAGAACATGTGGGAAAAAATTCCGGAAGAAAAACGGATTCAAATAATGCGTTAAAACGCTAACGGAGTCTTAAAGCGCGTTTCTCGAGAAAACCCGAAAACGTGACCTTAAACAGTTAAATGACCCCGTAAAAATAATAGTTGATTTTGTAACAATAATTAAACATTAATGGGAGTTTAATAACCATTAAAATTAAAGGAATGAGAAAATTCCGGAAAACGGTCCCGGTTAGTGAACAGTGCTAAACCGGGTAAATAAACGAGTGTTTCTGTTAAAAGACAAAAAACGCTCCAGCATGTATACATTAGTGGGCCGGTTTTATTTATGTAAGAAGCTCACTCACACATGACTAGTTAACTAATTAATAAAGTCAAAAAAATACAACACCACTTATACCCCCACACTCTCTCTCTCTCTTCCTTATCTTCCTTTTCCCCTCTCTCTCTCTTTTTCTCTTTCCTCTCTTTCTTCCCAGCCGGTTCCTTCTTCTTCCCCAAGGCCACCGATTTTTCTCCCTTTCTCCCATGGCTACTTCAACTTCAATGTCATGCCCAAGCTCCATTTGAGCTCCAAATCAAAAACAAATCACATATTCTTCTTCCTCTCATCTTCCTCTATCATCCTCTCTTTTCGAAATTTCAAAAGGATGAAGTTGACCTCCATGGGTTTTCCCCATTTGAAGAGAAAATGGCACCAATGTGAAGCTTGGAGCCTCCTATTCCTTCTAAGGTAAAAATTTCCAAGAAAAACTCATTTTTCCTTCATCTCTTGGTGTAATCGATTTTTCACCATTTTGATACCCTGTTTTTCTTCTTGTTCTTGAGCTCCAAATTGACCCTTCAATGGTGGAGTAATTTCCTTCTGATTCAAGGGTGAGAATCCCTCTTAAAAACTTCAAAAAGGTAAACCCTAACTTGTGTTCTAGCCCTTTTATTGAATTGAGATATTCCAAGGGTTTAGATAATTAATTAAGTGTGTTTGTGTGTTCTTGGATGTTGGGATGGAGTTTGGAAACTCCATACCCTCTGGACCGATTTTTGGAGAAGATGAGGAGCAAGAGCTGAATTTAAGAGACTTGTAAAATTAAGGTAAGAAAACTACCTTAAACCTTGTTATAAATTGTTTAAGTGTTTGGGATGGGTAAACAATTTAATGAAACCGAAATTGTGAGTTGAAATCCATGTTGAAATGTGTTTAGTTGGTGTTGGTGAGGTTTGTGAATTAATATTGAATTGAGGGCCTTAAGAGCCAATTATTGTGAGTTTGTGATTGATAAATGTGGTTAGTGAGATTATGGAGATTTTTGGTGGTTATGTTGTTGTTGATGAGATTTGAGGATTTGTAATGTGTTGTTAGGACCCTTGAAAAGGTGTGCTAGATTAGGGATGAGAAGATGTATATTGATGAAATGGAGATGTAAAGTTTATGGGAGGTTATGGCAAAATTTTAATGGAAAATGATGCTTGATGATGGATTGATGATGAGAACTTAGGTATTGAATTGGTTGTTGATGTTGAATAGAGTGGAGTGTTGGACTTGTAATGGTGGATAAATAATGGAGATAAGAGAGTGCAAATCTGTAGCACGATGGTGAGGAAACACTTTTGGCATAGTGGTTATCATAATTAAAACACCACTTAGAGGAACTAAAGAGAAAACATATAAGTGTTAGGGATTTTGGTAAGAAACATTGTAAGTGTTTGTGGAGTTATAAATTGAGTTTTGTGGTTTTTGTATGAAGGGTAAATGTGCCAAATGATGTTAGAACACATTAGGAGGCTTGAGGAGAAGTTTGGAAAAAGATTGGACAATTTTGGGCAAATTCTGGTGGCGTCCGACCCAGGGTCCGACCCAGTTGGGTCGGACGGCCTCTGTTTGGTCCCCGTAAATGTTTCTATAATGGTCCGACCCAAACGGTTGGGTCGGACATGGGTCGGACGGGAGAGAATTAAAGACGGTAATGTTTCTGGAATGGTCCGACCAGAAGGTTGGGTCGGACATGGGTCGGACAAGGTATAGGTTTTCAGACCCGAAGGTTACTGGAAGGGTCCGACCCAGTGGTGGGTCGACGGTGGGTCGGACAGACCAAAAACCTACAAAAAAAAAATTGAAAAGAAAACGACAAATGTAGTTAACCCTAGGGGGTATAATGAAGGTAATCTAGGGTAAGTTTAGGCATTTAAAACATGTCATGTAATCATGTAAAACACTTAGCAAGCTTGAAGTTAAGTGAATAAATTAACCGACATTAATAATCATGTCTAGGAGCTACGTTGGCGGGACTCGTACGCAGCAAGGACCGAGGTATGGTTTTCTTACAACCTGTGTCCTACCGGATTACACCGGCTTGTATGCCAATGTTTTCCTGTGTGTTTGCCACCTTGCAAGATAAAGCATGAAATGAGTTTATAGTAATTCATTATTGTGGCGTAATCAGTCCGATACCGCTTAACCTTAATTATGTGTTAAATAATAGTTAACCGACTTTAGGTTGCATAAGAGATCGGTATTCGGAATAAACGTCCCAACCATGGGAACATTCTAACTACGGCTATCCGTGTGTTAGTTATTTTTATTATGAGTGATGTATGTGACTTGTTGGATATGTTGTTGTTGTTATTGGATACAGTTATTCATGTTTGTTAAAAAAGGATATTACTCCCCATATGTGTCTAACCGAGTAGTAACACTATGTGATGTATGTATGTGGTAAGTTCCATAGGGAACCTCTAACTAATAAGTATATGTTATGTATGGAGAGGAATCCGGTCATTCCGGTTCGCGCGTGTTGTGTGGGAGTTAATACATATATGAGAATTAACTCCCATCCTGTTATGTTAGGGTTGTTTTCCTTCATTGGATTCGACCTCCCACTAGCTTAGCCAAAGCTTACCTACCCGACCTCCACATCGGGCTAGGAGGGAAATTATGTATAATGTTGGTAGGGTGTCGATGCCTAAGTTCGCTTCGACTCCCTCTTTGTTATGTTACGGTTGTTCTTCCTCCTAGAATTACACCCCCACAAGCTTAACCAAGGCTTACCTACCTCATCACTATTGGAGTTAGGGGAGAACTATGTATGTTGTGATCGGTCCTATATGAGGCCGCCACTCAAGTAAAGGAAATGTGAGTATGTTGTGCTCGGGCTTGTATCACCCCGGCATTCCCTAAAAAGTTTTATCCTCACAGAGGAGAGAAATTAAGTCGAGTATGTTATAAAGTGAAGTGTGTTGTTATTGAGTGTGTGTTAATTTGCGTTTGTGCCCTATAATGATTGTTTGCTTATAAGATGATATGTGTGTGAGTTGTGCATGTTTGAAATAAATCACCGCATGTTAAGACGACAAATAGTTGTGCGTGGCCCGTAGCATGCGGGTTGCGGGATTACCATACCAACAAAGATGCTGACCCCTTTGGGGGCTCCCATACTTTCAGGTACACGAAACTGGAAGCCGTTCGAGAGTAGGACGGGTAGTGTTTATATGTGGTAGTCATGAGGATTGTGGATGTATTATAGTTGTAGTAAGACCGAAAATGTTCGGCGTTAGTTGGTAATTACTCGGTACAGTTGTAAAGTAAGTGTATATGAATGTTGGACAGGGAACGGGATTAATGTGTAGTTGCTCGGGAGTTTAGTCCATCAGACCGGTACAATGTATGTATGTTAGCCTTGTTAGCCACGTGGTGGCTAACGGCGTGTAACACCAAAGAGTTAAGTTATGTTGTTGAGTATTCCGCTGCGATATGTTGTTAAGTGTGTTGTTAGTAGTTGGGGTGTTACATCCACCCAAAATTTTGGGGGAAGGTGAGCTTGAAATAAAAGGGTACGAATGGCATTTGTGATAGTGTGAATCATGCGTTCGGCTTTGCCATTTTGTTGCGAAGTGTGGGGAAATGAAAAACGAATGACAGGACAATATGTGTCAAGATGAAAGTGCATAGCATAATTATCAAATTCGCCACTGTGGTTGCAATGGAGTTGTTTGATAGATCGATTAAACTGAGTACAAACATATGCATGAAAATGTTGAAGAACAATACGTGTTTACGATTTGATTTTGAGAGGAAACGTTCATAAATAATGAGAGTAGTAATCAAGGATCAATAAATAATATTTATAACCGCAAATACCGGGAACGGGGGAGGTCCACAAATCATAGTGAATAAGATCAAAGGGTGCAAAAGTAATAGAAACAAAACGAGTAAAAGGTAACTGAGATTGTTTTCCGAGTTAACAGGCACGACAATGTGACAAAGCAATATTATTGAAACTAACTAAATTTTGTAAACTTAATGAGCGGAGAGATGGACGGCCCGCGTGGGCAAGGTGCCGATGCCACAGTGGGGCGGAGGTGGTGTCCGAGAGTGTAATGGATGTGGTGGATGGCGCTGATGAAGGAAGAATGGGATACTTATCGCCAGAGCTATTGTAGCAGTGGATCACAGTCTTGGTGATGAGATCCTTAATAGAAAAACCGAACGAATCAAATTCAATAGAGCATTTATTGTCTTTTGTAAACTGACGAACAAAGATTACATTTTTGAGTAAATTTGAATTAACAAGAACATTACGTAGAAAAAAATTGTGAGAAGAGGGGAGGTGGGTGTGTCCAATTTAAGTGATAGGGAGAATATTGTCGTTACCAATGATATTTTGAGTGTGAGAAGGAAATCGAGTTTGGGAGGAAAAATACAGTGTACCCGCAGTGAGACTCATGTGGGATGAGGCGCCCGTCTCCATATACCACGAGCAATCGGGAGTGCGAGGGTTGATGGTCAATGCGTTCAAGGAATTAACTAGACCATGTTGATCCCATACTGGGGCAGACGGTTGAGTAGGAGAGGGTGGAGGCGGAGTGGTGGGGTGAGGGCCAAGGATGCTAGGAGAGGACCATTTCACCTGCCACTAGGGTTGCCCATTCACGAGATTCCAGAGTTGTGTTTGGACTTTGGAGGGAGGCACACCCACCTTCACGGGCCTTGACCACGACCACGTCGATTGGTGCGGGTAGAACTAGACTGACGGGTGTTGGAAGTAGCAGATGGCTGCGCATCCACAAGCGAGGAAGTTGGGGTGGCAGCGGCGGAGATTGGGGCGGTCGTGGCACTAGTGGCTGTGGTGTGAAGGACAGCAGCAGTGATCAGGGCATTATTGCGACAAGTCTCCTCTAGGATAAGGGCACTGCGAACGTCCTGGATTGTGGGGAATGGGCGTAGGAACTGGAGAATGCTACGGAGGTTGAAGAATGAATACTTTAAGCTGCTGAAGGTTTGAAGAACTAAATTTTGGTCAGAGACAGGATTTTCAACATCTACAAGCGCATCAGACAAGGTTTTCAGCTTGGCACAATACTCATTGATGGTGAGGGCATCTTGACGAAGACCGCAAAATTCGGCTTCTATCTGAATGGCACAAGCCTTATTGTTATCCCGAAACAGATTTTCAATGGCAGTCCAAACATCAAAGACGGTAGCGTTGTCACGCATGATGAGACTAAAATATTGCGGTGGATGGTTGCATAGATCCAGGACAACATGGTAAAATCCAGTAGTGCCCAACTTTCGTCAAATGAAGAAGGGGTGTCGTCGACATGAGTCAAAAGGTTGAATTTGCCCAAAGTGACCAAAAAGAGATGACACCACATGGTGTAGTGGGGGGGGATTACGTTAACTGAATGTGAACGTGATTGGAGTTAACATGTAATGCTTGATTGCCAACAATTGCACCAAGTGAAGCGGCTGGAATATTGGCGGAAGGATGGGGTGGGGAGTGAGGCAGAGACACAAGTAGCGTGCATTCAGAAGTAGCAAGAGAAGCTGGGGGATTGTTGATCCGCCATTGAAAGAGAGACAAGAAGAGAGAAGGGGGTGAAACGGAAGTTGAGGGGGAGACGGTGGAGCAGAAACGTGAGATGGTGGAGTAGAAAACTAGGAAAATGAGGCTGATATCATGTGAGAAGTGTTTAGGATAATACCCACATAGGGTTACCATTGTATTAATGATATATATAGATATACATGTGCACACTTGAGGTAGCATAATAATAGGAAGATAGTTACATATTTTAACACTCGGAACTGCCTTGATAAGAGAGAACGGTCATTGGAAAGGTTTTTGTACAGACCATGGCTACGAGCTGAGGATAAAGGTCTACTAAAGGATATGGTGGAAAGGATGTGAATCACGATGATGGAATTTGGAAGGCGATGAAGGAAATGAGTGCGAATAGAAATCTTGTTCTGACTCGATCAAAGGCTACAATACAGTAGCTTGATGATGCTAAAAAGGAACAAATTCTAGCTTATAGAACATATAGAAGGTGCTATAGACCAGGTTGATACTCACACTCCTATTCTAATTCGATGGAAAAAGCAAGAGAAAGAAGGGAATGATAAGAAGTGTAAGATAGGAGATGTACAAGATGAGAAGTCTCTAGAGGAAACTGTTTATATGCATAGGTTTAAGGATGACTAAAAAAGGGAAAATGTGTTGATAAGGTTTCAAGTGGTATCATCCAATCTCGAGCGGCAAAAACTACTGATGCTAAAAATTAACAGGCGACCTCGGAAGGATCCTGGGGCCGCCTGTCACAATGTTTCTCTTGCAGTGAACTGCCTGGGATTAGGCGGCGTCCTGCACAGTTCATTGGCTCTGGGTCTTAGTCTTGGAGGTGACACTGGATATAAATTTCTTGTCTGAAACAAAATCGTCAGCTCAAAAAATGACAAAAGTAGGTAAGATGTTACGGTGTTTTCATGGACTAGCAACAAATAGTCAACAACGTAAAGCAAGAGTTGCTTGATTTTGGGGAGAAGGGAATGAATGGGAGAGTTCATTCATATTTTTCCCACCATGTTAATTTTTTAGTGGAAAAGGATGGTACAGGGTAGTTTATAAGATATACAAGGATAGATGGATGGTCAGACTCTAAGGAATGGTACCTATTGTGGAGGATGTTGAGGGATATTCACTATGTTAACAGAGAACCTTGGATGGTAATATGGGATCTAAATGAAGTTTTATATGCCTCAAAATAGGGAAGGTGAAGACAAAATGATCGACGTATAGCTGAATTTAGACAATGTTTGATAGATTGTCATTTAAGTGATATAGGTTATTTTGGTGATCGGTTCACTTATTGTTGTAGACGATCGGAAATATAATACAAGAAGCAAATTTGATAGAGGGCTAGCCACTGGTGAATGACAGAGTTTGAGTACTTTGTCCACTATACATGAAACATCCCAAATATTAATTATCCCAATTGATACTAAATATATTATAGGAAATGTTTAATGGAAGGTTAAAATGGTTAATGAAGGATACAAATGTTATTAAGATGAAATGCTTAATTCATACACTTAAGGGATTAATTTTATAAACTTATGTAGGATTCAAAGAGGTTAATAAACCTCACATAAAATGTCAAAATAAAAGAATACCATTGGAAATGAAACGAAATAATAAAATAAATTGTACAATACTTCTACTTAGGTGAATAATGGTAATTCATCGATAAGTTTAATAAAAGGAGATTTGGTAATATTAAGTTGTATAACCTAAGGTACGTTACAAGAAATAGCAAATTAATGAACATTACTAAATAAGAAAAAAAATAATAAAGTTTGTGAAACATGTGATATTGTATGAAGTAATATCACAAAAGTTAATATGAGGAAGCTTGGAAAATTGTTTAAAAAATGAACATTTAATAGAGTTCAAACTAGCAAGTTAAGAGGACAAATTAGGTTAATTAAAGGCCAGTTGGCCGAATGGGCCAGCGAGGCCCACGTTTCTCTTGGAGCCAAACCCAATCCAATAACAAAAAAAAGAGATAAGGGGCCCCAAACTCGGCGCCCCTCCCCATCTCATTTCCCTTGCAACCCTAACTCAAACAGGGCACATGTTGCTCGACGCCCCCCTTTTTTTGTCTACCACCCGGTTCGCCCTATTGGACTACATCCGGACCGGGGATCAGCTCTGGGTGGATAGGTTCCAGTCCCCTCCCAATAGCCGTTGCGGGGGATCGAACCGTGGTTCTCCCTACCAAGTTCAGTCCCAATCACCACTGAACCAACGGGGTATTGGTCTCGACACCCCCTTTCTCTTCTATCCTCTGAAATTCTAACTGGTGGTAAGGACATACAGGCACCGCGCCTTCCTTCATCCTCTCCGCCTCGATTCCATTCTCTTCTTCCGTCTTTCTCCATTCTCTTCTCCATTCCTTGAACTACCCTAAACGGTGAGCAAGGAACATACATGCCCATCTCCATTCCGTTCCCATGTCCGCGTTTGTGCAACAAGATCAAGAAAAATACCGAAGGCGGCACATCCTTCTGTCTAATCCGAAAATCTAGTGGTAAGAGTCCTACTTCCCATGTTCATTTTCGAGACATCTGGCCTAAAAATATTTCCTCACTTCCTTCTTTGTATTCCCTTTTCCTTGTACGTCGAAACAAGCACCAAATCTGGTATACACCTGGTTGAAACTAGAGAAGAAAACGATGGTGCTTATGCTGTGTTTCAAACTGAAATTCTTAAGGTAAATGTCTCATTTTTCCATCTCTAGTGGTGTACTTAGTTCTGAAACCCAAAGAAATCCTAACCCTTTCTTTTCTTCATCTCTTCTTCGGTTGAGTTTGGAAAGCCCAAACGCAACCCTATTCGGCCCGAATCTGAATGGATGCGCAAGGAAGCCCTAACCAAGGCCGAAATCTGAGAGCAAGAGTCCATGTAGGAGCATAAAAATTTAAAAGGTTTAACCTTCATATTCATATTAAGTTATTGTATTTTCGGTTTCTGTATGTCTTAATTAGATTGGTGTGGTGATGATTTTGTATGCGAGACTTTAAGGTTTAGAGGCCTGTCTTGAGTGTCGTTGTTAGAACCGAAATCTAGGGTTCTAGTGGGTTGGATTAGTGCGATTTCAGGGTGTGATTACCTCTGTTTTGAGTATAAATTTTAGAGTTTTGTTGGGTGTTGTTGATTTTCGGAACTATGGAATTAGTGAATCTAAGATTTGAACAATATATATATTTGGAGTGAAACTTTAATTTAGAGGTGGTTATGCTAATTAGAAACCCTAAAATTGATTAGGGTTGCGGAAATCAATTTGGGGAAGAACCTGAAAAAAATTAGGGTTTAAATTAAGATTAGGGTTTCGATATTAGAAATTAGGGTTCATGACTGAATTGGGAAATCTGGAAAATTAGGGTTCACGACTGAATTGGAAATCTGGAAAATAGGGTCCTTAATTTGAAATCAAAGTTTATGGATAGATTAATATTGGTGTGAAACAATAATTATGAGAAAATTATGGGCAGAATGGAAATATAATAAATTCTAGGGTAAAAACCTAAATTAGAAAAGTTAAGGGTCAATTTATAATTCTAGAAAACTTAAGGGCTCAGTTGCAATTTGAAAAGAGAGTGGTCAAAATTGAATTCAGGTTGGTCAGAACGAGATTAGGGTTTGAACAAGTCAAAAAAATTGAAATTGAATTGGTCAAATTGGATTAGGGTTTTGACCAAGTCAAAATTATAATTGGAAAGTCAAAATTGGAATGGGATTGGTCAAAATCGGAATTAATTGAAAATGGGCTTAATAGGATAGTCCACTCAATTAACAAATGATAAACCAAATTGGGTTCAAGAAGGGAATGGAATTGAAATGATTTGGAGGTTAAGGTTAAATTTTAGGGTTATTGAGGTTAAATAGGTTAATTAGAGAACCTTATGAAAAACTTGGGTTTCGGTTGTGTAGTATGTGGATATTTGATTAGTGGACCTTAATATTGTTTTCAGTTGTATTGGTGGATTAAGTACTAATCGGACAGTTTGGTGTTAAGTTGATGGCTGGTACCCATTCAAGGGTATTAGATTAATCTGATGTGATTTGTCTGATTAATATAAGTGGCCAAGTGAATATATGAATAGCTTGGAAATTTGGGTTTTAGTGTTGGATGTAGGTTGGCATACAATGGTTTAAAATGAGTCCTAATTTTTGAGGTTAACTATGAAAAGAAGATTAAAAGTCTATTGAAAAGAATGAGCATTGTTTGAGGATAATTGCTAATTAAAGCTCTGAGGGAGAACTTAGAATTTAAGGTTATATGGTATATATAATAGTGTTTGAAAACACAATTTAATGAGTGAAAATAAGTTGGCTATGAGCTGGATTAAATTATATAAGGCTAAATTGTATAAATGTTGTCCTTATGTTAAATTTCAATTAGTGTGTTGTGTAGAGAATTGTTAAGGGTTGTTATATTATAAGGGTGAGAAATTATATGACATAGCATTTAGATTATGTTCATAATGTCAATTTATGGAGTTAGTATTGATTATACGAATTTTATAATTCATATGGAATATATGAATATATTATAAGGTACTATAAATTATATACCAAGGTTGAAAATGTTATAAATTAACATTAGTAATTATATGGTTGGAAACCATATTAAATAACATTAGATATAAGATCTAAGTGTTAATATGTGAGAATATTACAAACTAAAGGGAGTATGAAGTTCACATAAAATAATGGAATTATTATAAATATTGTGAGGTTTTATAATTCATACAGTGGAGTATGAATATATAGAATGTTATAGAATATAACATGGTCAAGGAATTGGATAAGGTAAGACGGAGTTTTTTATAAGGTGGGGAATTTCATTATGTAACATTACAACGTTAAAAGGCTTAATGTCATGGAATAAAAGGTTACATAAAATAGTAGAATTATATAATTCAAGGAATTATATTATGGGCTATAGATAGTAGTGTTGACTTATATAAATTGATCAAGTCAACCTAATTGACCCAAGAGGGTCAAGTTGACCAACTCATAATTTGAATGAGAAATAAAGGTTTATAAGTCAAGGATATAATTAACATATAGTAACAAACTATATGGATGAGTGTATTATACATATAAATAATAAACCTATGAATAAATGAGATAGGTTATTTGGACTAAATCCTAAGTAGTAAATAAATACTACATGTTAATTATAATATAATTAGAGGATGATTTAACTAATCCCAAACTGTTTAAAGCCCGATTGATGAACGTTGAACAATCATGGGGTAATTAGGGGAATTAATGACTAGTCGGGATACCGAATTAGTCCGTATTACAGAGAGCTAATATGTAGTCTCGTATTCCAGAGTTGAGTGCATTAGAGGACATGCGCTAGAGGACGAGCTACGAGGAGTACCGGGCGAGCGTGAATCTTCACACTAGCGATTATTACGGTGTACGGTATGTGAATATGTGGTCTGAACGTCCTAAGGGTTTCCTTAGGTTCAGACGTATTGTGTGTTTAATGTTAAGAATAACTATTGTATGCATGTGTTGTATGTGTTATATGATTCGACCATCTAAGCGTTTATTAACTGTGCGCGAACGTCGATCGGACGAAGTGATACCCATTATCACTCAACTTGTGTATGAACAATCAGGAGGAACTCTGAGTACTAACCTATGAGTGTAAACTACTACTAAAACACTAAGTGAGATACTTAGTTTAAAGACCGGTATTAACCGACTCTAGAGCGATGACTCGAACTGTAACATCACGTAGCAGACTTCTAGATTTATGTGTAGACCCGGTGGGCATCTAATGAATGTGTTCTCCAATAACCGAGATCAAAATCTCCAGGAGATTAATTAAAATAATCAAACAATGAGAGCGTTATGATTTAATGAAAAATGTGTTTAGTAAATCCTGGGCTGCACACGTTCCAGCAGGTTGCGCAGAGTGATCACTAGAAAGGAACTCCGATGGAGTAACTTTCGATTTGTTAATCCAACAAGCCGGATATGATTGTTAGTCGGAGTGTGCTACTGTTGGCACCATGGCTTCGGCCGCATGGACGTCTACCACTGTAGACAAGTAAGTCCATCTACCTGAAACGGTATGATTCGGTACTCTCCGATACGAACTCGAACACCAAGGATTATAGTGGTTCGGCCAATAATCCGGCCTACGTCCACTTCTAGACATAGCTATTATTCATCTTTTAGTTTACAACTCTAGAGAGCCTTTTGGGTTGAGTTCTCCCTTTTCTAACTTGAGTCCCTTACAAATGAGCCCCTCTACTCCTATTTATAGACTTTCTATGGCCAGGTTTACCTTTTTGCCCCTATACATGTGGTACTATCATATTTATATAACTGCTAGCCTCTATTTGGATAATCTTTCTGGACTGGGATACCGCTCCCGCATCAGACTAACTCTTCCGGACCATCTTTTTAGGTAACAACCCTTCCGGTAGTAATTCTACCGGTAGCAATCCTTTAGATAGCAGCCCTTCCGGTAGCGGGTCTTCCGGTAGCAGGCCTTCCGACAATAGGCTTTCCGACAATTGGTCTCCGGTAGTAGTCCTTCCGCTAGCAGGTCTTTGGTAGACACTTTGGCCTTCCGTATGGTATATTTCATACCATTACATCAGTCCCACAAGTTCTACTTTTTAGCACTAAAAAGTGGAACTTATAAAAAGAAGATGAAATTTACACTTTGTACTATTTTCTTTTCTACTATATATCTCCTAGTCCCACAAGTTCTTTTTCTTTTACCTAAAAAAGGAAATGAACTTACAAAGTTTAGCCTACATAAGAGCTTGTCTATCGGTCACCAAGAAGTCCCACAGGTTCCGGGGGTGATGAAGTCCCACTTGTACTCCAGAAAAAAGGTCTCCGCTCCTTGAACGTGCCATAATAAGAAATCCAAAGATCTGGAATTCCGAAGGGCCATAATAATCCCAGAAGACTATAATAATTCTAGAAGACCATAATAATCTCAAGAAGTCCGAGATAATAATAATAATGGGATATTACTTCCATAATCAGATTCCTGCTTGAATCACTTTATTACTTGGACCTGCATACCTAAATTTAACAGATTAAAAAATATTTGTCTTTAGGGCTGCCCGGAGCGACCGGGCTTCCCCAAAAGTTTGGAGATTTTTTATAATGAAGAATTTTTAGACTGCTCTTTTGTTTTTTGCCAAGATTTCTTTCGGTAACCATTTAGTTACACTTTCACACTCTACCACTGTACACATGGTGAGATCGTCGATTTAACACTCTACGACTGACTTCGAGACGGTGAGATCGTCGGTTTAACACTCTACTGGCAGTAAGGCAGCGAGATCGTCGGATGAAATACACTACCATCGTTGATGGTAGATCGTCGGATACAAAACACTCTACCATCGCTGATGGTGAGATCGTCGGTTACATTCCTTTTCTTTCTTTTCTTTTCTCAAGACTCGCTGGTCTTGGTTTTAAGTAAATCAAAAAATGGTTTTACAATATTTCTTTTCGTTTGAAGACTTTATATATTTGTACTAGAGGGTGATCAATCCCCTAGGAAAAAGTTTCGTAAACATCCAATGGCAAGAGAGTATTCACAATGAAAATGTAATGGCAGGAACAGTAGCAGCACAAGAGAATAAAGTAGGAATGACCAAAGTGTGGAAAGGTAAAAACATCTAATAATCTGTTTACCATTGAATCTTGGCATAGCCAATAATAATGAGAGATAAACCTCTAAGTGGTTCTATAACAACAGCAAAGGCAGATGAAGTGTGTGTGTCATTTTGCAGTGTTTAAAACTACCAAAATCAGTTTCTTAGTGTGGTAAATCAGCCACGTTTTGACCACTCAACCAGCCCATATCACACTTTGATTTTCTGAACGTGTAATGGCAGTGTGATTTTTGCATATCAACCTTTGAAGCGCGGGATATAAATAATTAAAATATTAGGAAGTAAGAAAAGATAAAATGAGGCAAGCAAAACAGAAAGTGAGAACTGCCAAAACAGACCACAAAAGGCTTATAAAGCCAAACAGAAGCAGTAGCAAAAGCACATCATGTTGGAAGCCATAAACTGTTGAAGTAGCATAAAACGCTATTCATAGCAGCCGTGTAATCTAGAAGAAAGATTTAGTGCTAAAACCGAAAGCATTAAAGCTGTATATCAGATTCGTGCAATAGTGAACTAAAAACAACCCTGAAAGCAGTTTTGCCTGAACTGTAACAGCTGCAAAAGTTGTAATTTGCGTGTTGACAATACTTATTAATCAGGGGAGTTAAAAACAGAAGATAAATCACCCATAGCTTCAAAAGTTTGAAGAGACTTTTAACATTTAAGCAGCATAGTTCGATATCGTGATAGGAATAGATACAGAATGAGGCTTGGAATGAAACTAAAATACAAGGAAATAAAAAAGTAGTTGTTTGTTAGGCAGTAGAATAGATACAAAATGAGGTTTTATTCTATCGGTTTCAGTGTAATGATGCAGTAACCTTTTACATTTCAGGGAGATAAACAACAGCTGAGTTAGGTAGAAACTGAAAAAGACCACATTGTGTTTTACCGTAGCAGTCTATGTGAGAGCGAGAAAAGACTACTCATTATCTCAAGATTTTAACTAGCAGCATAATGTTTTATAACTGAACTGATTTTAAGTAGGAAGCTAATAATAAAAAATAGTGTAAATAGCTGCGGAATGAGAGTCTAAAAATAAGCTCAAATCGGGTTAAATGGCAATGTGGTCATAACTAAATAGTGTGTGACCCTTCCATTCCTAGCTTAATACCATTTATAATCAGGATTCAAAGGCCAGCTGATGAATTACTAAAATCCATGATGTTTACGGCAGGTAAAAGCTAGAGATTAGCCATTGTTCAGATAGAACCGAGCTTAAACTACCAGCAACAGTGTGTTGAGCAACACAAAAAATTGAACATAATCATTCCAAAGTTCCGGGTTTGTTTTAATCCAGTCATGCGCAATGGCTGTTAATCAAGTTTCAAGTAGAATGGTAAAGGTAGACACGAGCAAGTGTATTTTAGCCAGCGAAAAAACTGCTGAGATTAGGTGTACACCTGCTCGTTCAAACTCCAAATATAAAGGTGATTACAGCATCAAATAATTGTAAGATAAGGGGCATGGGCCTGAATTTGATCCCGCTGAAACAACTCTAAAGATGAAATAACCATAATGCCTAGTCATGAAAGAGCATAGAGTAGCTTAACCATGTAGAAACCGGGATGGATGCCGCTGAAACAACTCTAAAGATGAAATAACCATAATGCCTAGACATGAAAGAGCATAGAGTAGCTTAACCATGTAGAAACCGGGCAAAAGTTCATAGTCAAAACCTCACTAGATAGCAGCAGTAGTAAACTCTTGCCTTTCTTAGTCCAATACAGCCATTATAAAGGAAACACGAAATGGAACATAATTCTGGAATCCATATCAATTAACCTAATGACAGTTTGCAATCAGGAGGAATCACGTTTCGAATAGGTCCCATTACACTCACGATAATGATTTATAGCAGCAGTAAAAACTGAGTATCACCGGTAGTAGATGCAATACCAAAACACGCGACATTTGTGTAAACAACTATTTATTTTAGCAACAACGCACATCAGAAATAAAAACCAGAGCATAACTGCCATCTTAAATGAGTACGAATACCATACTTAACTCTCATTTTTAGATCTCAATATCAAACTGTTTTTAAGCCCATGGTGTTAGCAAGACTTCTATGACCAGAAGAGTTACCTTGGATCTGCAAATGAAAACGTGTATTTCCTCAACTCCGCTTTTTGGCATATTTACCTCGTTAGTTCTCTATGTCGACAAAGAGTCATAGCTTCTTTGCGGAATCGAACAAGCTTTCCTCGTCGGCCGGCGCCGGGCCTAGAACTAGACATTGCTCGGGCTGAGACTGAGACATTGCTCCTGGGATGTCGCCAAGAACTTGAACCACGTCGGCGCCTGGGTCCAAATTGAAGTGCTACCTAGCCTGTCCCTAGAACTGCTCTCCAACTCTCATGACTGAATATAAGAAGGCGCCCGGAATCTGAAGATGTTTCTCCTGTCTTCGAATAAAACACAGTTTAGCGCAAATTTCACAAGTATATAATCGAATGCAATCAGTATGATTTTTTTGAGCGTGAAGTCATGAGGGATATTGATTCTCTTTTTCAGGCAATTATGCTTGATGTTAGGTTAAATTTAACCGAGAACTCCCTGATTCGAGACTACAAAGGCTTCATAATTGCTCTGTAGCCGGCCACACTTTGGTGACCGCAGTCTCTATGTTCGTCGACACCACCGACCCCGCCGTGCTTCTCTTTCTCATAGATTAGATCGGTGGTACTCTATTGTGATTCATATATTCTTTGTAGGTATGATCGCCCGCTTGTTCTTGTTCCTGAATTCCTTTGTTTCCTGATAATTCTTTGACTCTTCGCTCTTCGCTCTTCAGACTCTTAGACGAGAAGTAATTACGATCGATGGAATTGAGGAGTTTAATCAATGCGATCTACCGACCTCTTCCAAGCAAGAAAGTCTTATGCGAATCGACCTCATTCTTCCTTGTCCATAATCTGTCCACCGACTGCCTGTAAGAGTGTGGATCCACAATTTTGCGAGTGAAACTGTAGCATTGCTCACGAAGACTTTGGTACGATCCGAGATTCTGAATTCCTCGTCATCGATGGAATTTTGATCGCGCGAATGGATTTCCTCCTATGAATTTGAAGAACTCCTTCGATTTCCTACTTCGAACGAACGATTACTCTACGTGGTGTGGTGGCTAAATCGTGGTTACCATTTCGGTTGTTCGTTTACCACAGACGGCGCCAAATGAAACGGTATGATTCGGTACTCTCCGATACGAACTCGAACACCAAGGATTATAGTGGTTCGGCTAATAATCCGGCCTACGTCCACTTCTAGACAGAGCTATTATTCATCTTTCAGTTTACAACTCTAGAGAGCCTTTTGGGTTGAGTTCTCCCTTTACTAACTTGAGTCCCTTACAAATGAGCCCCTCTACTCCTATTTATAGACTTTCTATGGCCAGGTTTACCTTTTTGCCCCTATACATGTGGTACTATCATATTTATATAACTGCTAGCCTCTATTTGGATAATCTTTCCGAATTGGGATACCGCTCCCGCATCAGACTAACTCTTCCGGACCATCTTTTTAGGTAACAACCCTTCCGGTAGTAATTCTACCGGTAGCGATCCTTTAGATAGCAGCCCTTCCGGTAGCGGGTCTTCCGGTAGCAGGCCTTCCGACAATAGGCCTTCCGACAATAGGCCTTCCGACAATTGGTCTCCGGTAGTAGTCCTTCCGCTAGTAGGTCTTCGGTAGACACTTTGGCCTTCCGCATGGTATATTTCATACCATTACACTACCTACTGGTAGTATGGCATAGGACTACCATCCAATTGTGAAAGTGTGAGGTTAAACGGGGAATTGTCCTTAACATGACACCCGTATGACTACGTGTGAATTGACAGAAGCGGGGCTTCGAATGATGGAGACTGAACAAGAGAAATGAACTCTACTCAACTAACTTGTGATCCTTACTAAATTACATTGGTTGATATCTTGCAAATGATGTGGCTATTGTGTATTGTTGTGTGAATATTTGAGTGCCTGTTGTGTGTTTAATTCCACATTTACAGTTGTTTTTATAAGCATATAAACGGAACAACATGAAACGAATCTCATGTTAAGCAAGATGACTAATCAACCTAAGTGACCTAAAGGGTCTAGGATCACATTATTAGCATACTCAGCAGTTGGCTGAGCCTTTATGGCCTCACATTACAGGTGCGTAGCTGTTGGAAGACCGACACGCGAGTGCGGGATTGTGGGATTAGTTAGCGGTATACCTCTCAGATATACCATAGGGTGTGATATTCCATTTTGGACATTTGGTATTATTAGGAACATAGCTCACTAGTCATTTTAGGGATTAGAGTGTTGTAAACTTTGGATTAATGTTGCACACTTGTCATCATTGTGGTTAGCATTGTATTACCAGTCCAATTGTGTAAGTGAACGCTTCGTTATTCGCATGGGCGGATAATGGCGTGTAACACCCGGGATGAATGGTTTAGTTTATTTTTCCTCTACGACATCTTTTCTTATTGCTATGATTCTCGTTATCTAATATTGTATTTAGGGTGTTGTTAATGGGGGTGTTACAATACATACAAGGATGCAGAGAACTTCCAAGGATAAGATTCCGAGAGTTCAAAATTTAAACAATGAACCACTAAGTAATATCCTTAGACGATGATATGCTTCAATCAAAAATCCTATTTAATCAATTATCTGAATATTTGAAGGACATCTACTGTAGAGAAGAATTATTTATTCGTTTTCATGGTTTTCGCATTGTCCACCAATGTTCCATTCAAATGAACTGGGGAAAGTAAGTATGCTTCATGCTTCCAAGTTTGATCAGGAGTAGCCTAAAAAGATCCCATCACAAAACAAGCAG
>JAIOTZ010001880.1:0-27339 GCA_023374045.1 Limonium bicolor
CCGGGCCACGCACAACTATTTGTCGTCTTAGCATGCGGTTGATTTATTTCAAACATGCACAAACTCACACGTATCATGCTTATAAGCAAACATCCATTAATAGGGCACAAACACAAATTAGCACACACACTCAATAACAACACACTTCACTTTATAACATACTCAACTTAATTTCTCTCCTCTGAGAGGATATAACTTTACTTAGGGAATGCCGGGGTAATATAAGCCCGAGCACAACATACATACATTTCCTTTACTTGAGTGGCGGCCTCATATAGGACCGATCACAACATACATAATTTCCCCCTAACTCCAATAGTGATGAGGTAGGTAAGCCTTGGTTAAGCTTGTGGGTGGTTATAATTCCAGGAGGAAGAACAACCGTAACATAACAAAGAGGGAGTCGAAGCGAACTTAGGCATCGACACCCTACCAACATTATACATAATTTCCCTCCTAGCCCGATGTGGAGGGGGTAGGTAAGCTTTGGCTAAGCTAGTGGGAGGTCGAAATCCAATGAAGGAAAACAACCCTAACATAACAGGATGGGAGTTAATTCTCATATATGTATTAACTCCCAAACAACACGCGCGACCGAACAACCGGATTCCTCTCCATACATAACATATACTTATTAGTTAGAGGTTCCCTTATGGAACTTACCACATACATACATCACATAGTGTTACTAACTCGGTTAGACACATATGGGGAGTAATATCCCTTTTTAACAAACATGAATAACTGTATCCAATAACAACAACAACATATCCAACAAGTCACATACATCACTCATAATAACACATACACTAACGCACTGATAGCCGTAGTTAGAACGTTCCCATGGGTTGGGACGTTTATTCCGAATACCGATCTCTTATGTGAACCTAAAGTCGGTTAACTATTATTTAACACATAACTAAGGTTAAGCGGTATCGGAATTAATTACGCCACAATAATGAATTACTGTAAACTCATTTCATGCTTTATCTTGCAAGGTGGCAAACACACAGAAAAACACATTGGCATACAAGCCGGTGTAATCCGGTAGGACACAGGTTGCAAGAAAACCATACCTGTCACCAAGGTCCACTCTATTGTGTCTCCTATGTTCCTCGAACAATCCTTGAACAACTGGTAACAACAATTACTTTCATTAACATTGGGGTCATATGTTGTTTAACGTCTATGCGCCCATAGTTAACCCCGTCATCCCGTTATACTAATTTACTCTTGTGATCTTAAGTTTACAACTCTCACACCAAACCTAACACTTGTTTACCCACTTTAAGGCCTTTACATGTCACCAAACAGGCCTAAACATCATCTAAAACCATTACCATTCAATCCCCCATCATTAGGAGCCTTAAACAAATTTTTTTGTGTTTCTCTGGTATGGACCGCCCCTCTGGGGCGGTCCCAGGGGCGGTCCACAACAGAAGCTACCCGTTTTTGCATTTTCTGCATTTCTGCGCACTGGACCTCCCCACAGGGGCGGTCCCGAGGGGCGGTCCAGAACAGAACCCATTTTAAAAACCGTTTTTCTACACATTCTGACTCCAAATTCATCCAAATTTTTTTCCACTTATTCCACAATCTTTCCACATGTTTCCCACATGTTTAAACACCTTAAAACATGCATTAAACCTCTCCAAATCATTGGTTAAACCCTTACTCCAATTCTTGCTCAAATCCACAAACTTCCATGGCACTTGAACACCATTTTTGCTACAGATTTTGCATAACTCCACACCATTCAAACTTCCCTCACCAATGTCATTCCAAGCACTCACATGGCATTATTTTTACTCCTAACACACTCTCCTTCAAGGTTTGGTTTTCCAAACCATTAACCACTCACTTAGACCTCTTAACCCTCCTAGTTCCTTCCTTATAACAAAACACCCAAATCTATCCATTCCTGGGCAAGTTTTGACAGCACTTGCCTACTTCTTTACCATATTCACCACACTTAAATCAACTCATATACACTCCTTCATCCCTGTTTAATGAAGGACAACATCTACAATACACCAAATTCCCTCTTGTTCACACATATATACCAGCTTAGCTTCTAGGTTTATTTACACACATAAAGCACATTAAAACATTCTCATTCCCACTCAATATTGTAGTACCAAGACTACACCAATTCAAGAGCATTAATCCAACTCAAAAATCTGTTTTACAAGTCAAATAAAATCAACTCAAGGTGAGCTTATTACCTTGTTTAATCTCGGTTTTCTTCCTCTTCTTCCTCTTTCTCTTGCTCTCTCTTTCTTTTCTCGTTTTCACAACACACAAGGGGGTTTATATTGTCATCTACAATCATATCCCCATATACACATTTAGGCTTATTAATTCAATTTTTCCCTCACAAAAACTAGTATTACAAGAGCTAGTTTTTTTGGGTTTAGCTTAGAGATTACCTTCAAGTGTCCAAGTGAAGGGCCTAAGCAATTGAAATGATGAAGTTCCAGCACTCCTCAAAACAAGAAGAACCGGCTGGACATGGGGAAAAGTTTCAACGAGAAGGAATTTTCCAAAATTGGGAGGACTAGCTAGAAATGAAGAGCTTTTGAGTTTCTTTTTACCTTTAAGTATCAAGAAGATGTTGGAGACTCAAAAACACCTCTTTGAGCTCTAAAATGGCCTACTTCCATGGAGATGAAGATGAACGTTTCAAGCTTTTGAAGGGTGGAAAACGTAGCCCTCGTCGATACGAATCTAACGGTGGTACTTTTGTGAGGTTTGGTGAAGAGATGAGTGAGTTAATGGAGGAAGAAGGTGTGGGCTGTGTGCTCACTTGTGAAATCGCCCATTGACAGAGGAGGAAGAAGAAGTTCTGGTTGAAGAAGAAGAAAAACGTGGGAGATGGTGGGGAAATAGGAGAGAGAAAAGCAAAAGTAATATTTGTACTTTTTTTTACTTTACTATTTTGACTTAAAAGCATTCAAAATAAGAGAGGGAGGAGGACAAAAACGTGTGGGTCTGTGTAAAAGAGGGGAATCAGAATTTATTTTACAAGTTAAGGGATTACTTACCCTTATTACGGTTTACACCCCAAATGTTCCCGGTTTTTACACTATTCACCAATCCGGGCCCGTTTTCCGGAATTTAATCGTTTATTTAATTTTAATGGTTATTATACTCCCATTAATGTTTATTTATAGTTATATGATCAACTATAATTTTTACGGGGTCTTTTGACTGTTTAAAGTCACGTTTTCGGGTTTTCTCGAAAAACGCGCTTTAGACTCCGTTAGCGTTTTAACGCATTATTTGGATCCGTTTTCTTCCGGAATTTTTCCCACATGTTATTAATGTGTAATTAAGGTATAAAAATACATTTATCACTCTAACGAAGGTTATGTACCTCCTAAAATAATTAAATACACGTTTTCACGTTTTGTGACTTTTACGCATTTTCTTTTTCTCTTTGGTTTCTATTTCTTCACCAATGAACTTAAGGACTTAATTAGCCTTAGAAAATTATAATTATACATTTAATTAACACATTAAGGTTTGGGGTATTTCATTAATACAGTATACACCAAGATTCGAAACTGATTCGAGAGTTAGGTTTTTATTTCGGTACCGAGTCGATTTCGAATACAAATCGTACCAATTCTCCTAATCTAACACGTAATTGATGAAATTGAGACATGGGTTAGGTCGACAATGAAGTATAGATTAGCAACAACGGAAGAATTTGAGGAAACACTCACCGGAATTGCAATATCGGAGGAGAATTCGAGTACGGGTTCTGGAAAAACTCGAACTTCCGATCAGTTCGTGAAGCCAACTTCGAGGATCTATAAGTTATTGTACAGATCGATTTAGGCTTTGTTAATTGGCTCAATAGAAAGATGAAACTTAGCTCTACACATTGATAACTAGAACTAATCCTAACTCGCACCATACAAAAAGATTTTGAAATTACAAAACACGAGTTTACCTTCCTGTTTCGGTGTTATTTTATGTGCTGTTGAAACCGAAACTTTAGACCTCTATATCTCCCAACTGGTTGCGATTCAGACTTGGGCATAAACACGAAAATTGTAGAGGGATTAGAGATCTTTACAACGAGCTAAAGAAATCGAATTTTGGTTGATTAACGAAGAAGTTATGATCGACGCAAGTTACCTGAAAACGAAGGGAATTCTGGAATTCTGGAAACAGTCTCGCAAGGTGGCCACTTTGGCTCGATATTCCGGTTGACTCAGAAGGATCTAGGGTTTGTATGAGTAATGGTTGGAAAGAGGAATTGTAGGAGAAGAGAGTGGTGAAGACGGCATGGAAAAATATTGAGTAATGTGAAAGTTATAGCCGTCTAAAGTTAGGGCTAGGAAGTGAAATCGGTTACGAAAATCAGGGAAGGAAATCGGCTAAGTGTGGGCGACCCACTACAGAGTGACACGTGGCACTTCTTAAAATTTTGATTCAAAACTTCAATCTAGCATAACTTTGGCTAGGATGATCCGTTTTTGACGTTCTTTTTATCGATCTTCATGGTTTTTCATAACCTATTTTTTGGTATAGGTTTCATGGCCTGGTTTGACCATTCTCAAAAAGTCAACTCTAGCAAGGCGTAATAAGCTTTAAGGTTTCTAGAATTTATATTGACTTTTATATTTCAAAACAATGTTCCAACACTTCCCAAAATCTTTATAAATATATGGAGTGTTTAATAAATTTCCCAAGATTTATTGACTTAAATCTTATTATTATATTCATAATACTATATAATAATGTATAATAATTAGGGTTAAATAGAAGAAAACCCCTAATAAATTTCACAATTCCAATAATAATTTAATATTCATTATTCCATATCATAATTTAATTTTTTTTAATAAAAGAAATCCCCTAAATTAATTTAAATTAATTTAGGGGTATTTCACCAGCTATTGACACGAACTGGGTGAACTCACCCTGGCGGCGGTGGTTTTTGTTCGCTACTCGCCCCAGCTATTGACACGAACTGGGTGAACTCACCCTGGCGGCGGTGGTTTCTGTTCGCTACTCGCCCTTGCGCTTGACACGAGCCAGTGAGTGTCGCCACCATGACTCTCCTGAATGGGTTTCTTCCATAGTCATCACATTAATATCTGAGATTCCAGAATGTTTCCTCACTTGCAATAGCACTTTCATCCGAAATTCCTTCCGCCATACTAGCCATTTTGGCAAGAATATCAGCTTCTGAATTTTTCTCTCTTGGAATGTGTTTGAGATCACACTTCAAAACTTTCACCCTGAAACTTTTCAGCTTTACCAGGTAGTGCTTTATTGTTTCTTCTTTGGCCTAAAAATGTTCTCACCCTCTCTTGCTACATGCGAAGATTCAGACCGTATTTCCAAATATGCAACATATTTTACTTTAGTTAATTGATTAAGCTTATTAGGAAAAAGAGGAATGCCTATTTTTATTATTTGAGATTTGCTTACAATGTAAAAAACCTGTTGCCCCTAGGGTGGAAGCTATTTCCTACCCGTGTATCAATGCTTCATACTCTGCCTCGTTGTTTTCCACGTTAGTTCCAGTATAGCTGAATAGTTTACCTTTCTTTTGTCAAGATTTTGAATGACTACACCTACGCCTGCTCCTGACTTGCACCGGGACCCATCTACCCAAACTTTGTAAAGCACTTCACGCTCTTCCTTGTGTGAGAATTTTGCTTCGGTAATGAAGTCTGCTAGCGCTTGAGCTTTTATTACTACTCACGAAGAATAATGTATCTTGAAATGCGTGAGCTCAACTGTCTAGCTCATCATTCTTCTAAAAGCATTGGGATTGTTTGCAATCTGTTTCGGGGGCCAATTGGTTCGGACAAAAATTTGGTGTGCTTGGAAATATGGCCTTAGCTTCCTGGAAGCTATGACAAGAGCTAACAAAACTTTTTTGATGTAAGTATATCTTGTCTCGATAGAATTTAAAATTTTCCCGGTGTAGTAGACCCGAATCTCCTTTCGTGCTTCATTCATTACCGAGACAACTGTCGTAACCCATTCTGAAACTGACAAATATATGAATAAGTCTTCGCCTGGGGCGAGAACACCTAACTTTGGAAGTTCCCAGATGTAGGATGGGACAACTGACTCAAACCAATTTACAGTGTGAGACCGTGAGATGGTTTGACTCAATCGACTGAAGACGCGGAAGTGTTTTTAATGTGGAAACACTTAGTCAAACTAACTGCGTGGAAGCAGTAATTAAAGACTCGAAACGTGAAGAAACTCATAGGAACTAATGAATAAAATACTCGAAAGAAGGAACAACTCAAACGAACTACTTTACATGAACGCCCAAAAGATTGAGGGACTTAGTTGAACTCAGCAGGATACACAAGACAAGTTATTTTATTTTCTGGTAAAAAACAAAACAACTTACAATGCCCACTCCGTAGATAAAATCTACTTCGTGGTTTTCACTCACTCACCCAATACAAATTCTGATCAGCTCGATGATAAGCATAGTGAAAAACTAGGATCTTCCTAGAATAAGTCTAACTAGAAGCTTTAACTGAATTTGGTACGAATTCTCTCTCTAAAGCGGGAAGCAACTCTCTCTGTTCTCCTACAATTTCTTGATCAAAAAGCACACTTAAAACTAACAATTACATCTCTATTTATAATGTCTTCAAGTACAACGGCTAAGAGAGTTAGTTCCTAAAATGTCGGAACTAACTTAGTGGGCGCGTGCTGAGCGTTGTTACGCCAGTCTTTGGGCGTAAACTTCAAAGTCGGCTGAGCAACCTTCTACCCGTTGGGGCGTTTGAACGCTGACGCGTTCACTCCTTAAATGTCGCAACGGTGTGACAAAGTCAGTCATACTTCTTAGTTTTGTGTAGACCATGTTGTGTTTGTGTACCGGGCACCTTCTTTGTGTTTTGTCGTGGACGAGTGACTCCGTCGAAGTGATTGACTATCTCAGCGACATCTTCATGCTCCAACAGTCCCCCTTGTTGTTGATGATAGCAAACCTTCGTGAATCCCGATTGAGTTGACTGAGTTGATCCAGAAAAACACAACACAAAGAGCTAGGGGAACCGACCCTGTCAAAGTTCCCCCTGAATCAAAGTAGATAGATTGAGAGTCAAGTGACTCCATTGTAGTTCCCCCTTAATCGTTGAGAAACTTCAAGCAAGCAAGAGCACAAAAATAAGGAGCAAAAGCAACCAGATAACATCATGGACTAGCTGCTAAAAACTTAAAAGCAGTTCAATACACAGTTAGAGTTGCCCGTGCACCAGACGGGATTCACCGCTTCCCCCTTTTGCTTTTATCAGAGGGAAGCCTTGCAGTCACAGAGAGTTAGTGTTAGTATCCATGAACAATAAAAAAAAGTGTTTAGAACTTACAACCAGCCTAAGTTCTAGCACTACACACACGCACACGAGGTATATCTAAGGATCAGGGAGTGGGTTAATGGTAGGGGAGAGGTCCAGTAGGGCATCCGCATCGCAGACACAACCTTCTCCAGGCTAGTGAGTCTCTCCAGCATCCTTGTGCTGCACTGAGCCAGCTCTCTTGCCTAAGTGATCAGTCGGTCGATCTTCTCCTGGAGTGAAAGGAGTCTGTCGTGATCGGCCGTCTCTTGTGGGGTTGAGGTCTGAGGGGCGATTGCGGGAGACGGAGGAGGCAGCAATTGAGTCTTGTCGATGGAGTGAGTCTGTTCAGATACCTCAAGTTGATTGTGTCCACCTCCTCGATAGACTCTGGCGTTGATTTCTCCAGTGGTACCGGAAAGTATTTAAAAACCCTAGGAAGCCAGAAGCCGTAGCCTAAGAAATGCTTGGAAGTATCGACAGAGTGGGCCAGATGATTTAGAATTGTGAAGGCCAAGCTTAAAGGATGACGGTTGAGGATGCAATACATGATGGACAGGTCAAGGGAGTTTTCCATTTGGTTTCCTTTTTTATGGGGAACTATGTTTTTGATAACAAGGATATGAAGGAGTTGGTGGAGGACAGCGAGATCACCCCTTGGAATCGGAGAACCCACTTTTCTTTTTAAAGAGAAAAATCGATATATTTTGGTGTGTGGGACTCCGGGAATATCAGGAAGGACTCCTTTGTCATAAAATTGCAAACCAGCATGAGGGACTCCAAGGAAGTCAGACAATTTTGGAAGATAAAAAAAAATAGCAGTTGAATTGACAAAGGACAGTGCGGAACCATTACGGATAACTAAGTTTTGGTAGAAATCAAGAGACTCTTGCAAGCACCATTCTGAACTTCTGAAAATAGATGGATCCAGCCCTGAACTTCTATTTTGACAAGTTCCCCAAGGTGAGTGGAAAGAGACCAAGAAAAGTCGATGTATTTACCTTTAACAGATTGCGATCCGCAGCGGGATCTAGGAGCATGTAGTTTTGAGTGAAATGGTCGATCTTGGCAGTGCGTCGGGTCGGCTTTGGAGGCTTTTGAGAGCGTGTTGAGATGGCACCGGTGGAAGTTTCGTGACTCACTGCTATTGCCGGTGGTGCTTCTTGAACAGGGGAGGACTCACCAGTCGCAGAGGAAACTGCGGGCGACAATGCAGGTGTAGCTTTTTGGCTTAAGCGAAGGACACGTTTGGTGGTAGGGCAATGGGCTGTAGATTTTTGTTTGCAGGTTTTGGGTTTAGGAGAGGGTGGTGGTGTGGGGGTTACAGATTTTTCGGGGGACTGATGGGTTGGGGAGGAGTATGTTGGTTGTGGGGCTTGTTCTTGGGTGGTAGGGTTTGACGGCGGTGGTAGAGGGGAATGTGAGAGGGGTTTGGCTGGTGGTGGAATAGTTTAGATGGGGGTGATTTCCTCGACGCCGGTCTCTAGGATCTCCGTCGGGACGGTGGATGGTGGTGTGGCTTGCGGGGAGAGGTGTGGGTGGGTTGGGGTAGTGTTGCCGTTTTGGTAGGGGGAGGGGTTTTGGTGGTGGCAGTAGGTGGTTGAGGAGGGCCATGGATTGAAGAAAGGCTTGAAGGCGTAAAGGGTCATGGAAAATTTCGGATGGGATTGTGACGCCATTGAAGTTGATACCAGCCATGGTTATTGGTTAGGTTAGTCGAGCGGGAAAAAGAAGGTGGGGTGAAGCTGGGGAGTCGAGAGGTTAGTTATAGGCTGTGTGGGTTTACAGAAGATGCAAAGTTTTTCGGTTACGCGTGTCAGGGAGTTTAGAAGGGGCGCGAGAAATCGAGGGCTGAGATTTCGGGGTGGTCATTTTGGATTGCTGACGTGTGTGCGTAGATAGAACCGTAGATAGTCGCAAGAAAACATTTAATTATAGGATTATGCATAGACCTGGACTGACTCAATGCAACTTAAAGGCTTACCTGCTGATGATTGTGTCAGGAGAAAGGAGATACAACCGCCTAGGTAGACGGAGTCATTCCAATTGCTGATCGAAGTGCCTCAAACCTTGTTGTAGGCAGTGGTTTAGTAAAAATATCTACAAGTTGATCTTCTATGGGGACAAAGTCAAGTTGGATGAGCTTTTTCTCAACACAGTCCTTCAAGAAATGGAAGCGAATTTCAATGTGTTTGGTTCTTGAATGTTGTACTGGGTTTTTAGAGATTTTTATGGTGCTTTTATTATCACAAAAGATTGGGATTTGATCTTGAGTGATGTGGGAGTCTTGCAGTTGTTGTTTCATCCAAAGGAGTTGAGAGCAACATGTTGTAGTAGAGACATACTCTGCTTCAGCTGTGGAAAGTGCAACGAAGTTTTACTTCTTAGAGGACCATGAAACTAGGCAAAAACCAAGAAATTATGCATTACCCGATGTACTCTTTCGATCTTGGAGGGAACCAGCCCAATCAGAGTCACTAAAACCAGATAAATCAAAAGTAGGAGAACGAGGGTACCATAGATAAAGTGTACTCGTACCTTTGAGGTATCGAAAGATACGTTTGACTGCCTTGAGATGGGACTGTTTTGGTGCTTCTTGAAAGCGGGCACACAGACAGACTGTGATATCCGGGCGACTTGCAGTTAGGTAAAGGAGGGACCCTATCATCCCTCTATACTCTGTGGCATTGACACCGACTCCATTGTCATCAAGATGAAGTTTGGCAGTTGTGCAGCTAGGAGTGGACATGCTTTTGACATTTGCAAGGTTGTACTTTCCAAGGAGTTTCTTGAGTACTTCTGTTGGTGGATCTTGATCCTGTACTTCTCCTGTTGAATTTGAAGGCCTAGGAAGAACCGAAGTTCGCCTAACTCATTCATAGAGGACTCTTTTTTCATAAGGTTAGCAAAATGTTCATAGAAGGTGTTACTTGTAGACCCACAAATAATATCATCAACATAAACTTGCACTAACATTAAGTCATGTGATGAATGCAGTATGAATACTGTTTTGTCTACATTACCTTTTGAAAAGCCATTTTGCAATAGATATGAAGAGAGTCTTTCATACTAGGCACGCGGAGCTTGTTTTAGTCCGTAAAGGGCTTTACATAGTTTGTAAATGTAGTCGGGATGGACGGAGTCTGTGAACCCTGGGGGTTGCTTGACACATACTTCTCTATCGATATAGCCATGAAGAAAGGCTGTCTTAACGTCCATTTGATATAATGTGAAACCTTTGAATGTAGCAAACACAATGAGCATATGGATTGCCTCAAGGCGGGCTACAGGTGCGAAGGTTTCATCATAGTCAATCCCTTCTTCTTGATTGTAACCCTGTACTACCAAACGAGCTTTATTCCTGTAAACTTGTCCTGCATCATCAAGTTTATTATGAAAAACCCATCAAGTGCCAATAGTTTGTTGATGGGAGGGTCGAGGGACTAATTACCAGACAGTATGTCGTTAAAGGGAATTAAGTTTCTCCTACATAGCAGTGAACCAGTCGCTATCAAGTAAAGCCTCTTTGACATTTTTAGGTTCCGTACTTGAAAGAAAGGCACCAAAGGCACATAGGTTTTGCATGGCTCGAGGACGAGTTTGAACACTTGAATTTGGATCTGAGAGAATGTTTTCAGGAGGATGTGCAGATGCTTGTTGAAATTTCCGATGTGGAGTAGGAGAGGGTGTGTCGTGCTCAGTTGAGTCGGAGTTCAATTGGTGAGGATTGAGTGGGTCATGTATGTGGTCAGTGTCATCTGATGTATGGCTTTCTTTTCCTGGGGTGTTTTCAGTGGAGGAGGACTGAGTGTCCTAAAGTCTGCTTATGGGGACTATGATGAAGTGTGGGTCAGTGAGAAAATCATCAGGAGCAAAGTCAAGCTGATCAGAAGATGAGCCAACATTGTTGAACTCATCGAACTTGACATCAGGACTTTATTCTAAGCATTGAGTTCTCAAATTAATGACACGATAAGCTTTGCTTTTAGAAGAATAGCCAAGAAATATACCTTCATCACTTTTGGGTGAAAAGTTACCCAAGTTGTCCTTACCATTATTGTGTATGTAGCACCGACAACCGAAATGTCTGAGATGGATGAGATTTGGTTTGCATTATCGTAGAAGCTCATATGGATTCTTTTGAAGAAAAGGGTGGATTAAGGCACGAGTAAGTACATAACATGCTGTATTGACTGCCTCTGCCCAGTAAGATGGAGCCAGTTGACTATCAATAAGCATGGTACGTGCCATCTCGACCAAGGTCCTATTCTTGCGTTCAACGACTCCGTTCTGCTCTGGAGTTCTTGCGGATGAGACTTGATGGTCGACTCCTTTATCCCTACAAAACTCATCAAAAGACTTGTTGCAAAATTCAGTTCCCTGGTCAGTTCTTAGGGTTTTCAATGTAAATGAGAATTTGTTGATTGGAACTTTATGAAGTTTGGCAAACTCAGCGAAGGTTTCATCCTTAGCAGATAGAAAAATGACCAAGGTCCATCTAGAATAATCATCAACTATGACCAAAATGTACCTCTTACCACTTCGACTTTGAGTATGCATGGGACCAACAAGATCCATGTGAAGTAGTTCCAATGGAGAGCTAGTAGAGAAAGTTGACTTACTTTTGAAGGATGACCGAGTGTGTTTACCTTTTATACATGCTTCACAGACAGAGTTTGTGTCGAAGTTTGTATCAGGTAAACCAACCACTAGGTCCTTACTTTTGAGTTTATTCAACAACCGGTGATTTACATGACCGAGTCTGGTGTGCCACAACTGTTGATTCTTGGAATGAACATTAAGACAGACTTGGTCATCAGGGTTGATTGAGTTCAAGCACATTATGTAAAGATTTCCTTCTCTGCGTCCAATGGCTTTTAGGGACCCTGTACGCTCATCAAAAACTTTACAATCCGAAGATGAGAAAAGTACCAAATTAAATCTATCACAAATTTGAGAAATGCTTAACAGACTGTGTTGCAGTCCGGTGACCAGATGGACTCCACCAACTTTAAATTTGGAGGGGTTACCTACAGATCCAACACCCTCGATTTCACCTTGGTTGTTGTTTCCAAAAGTAACCTTACCTCCTTTATAGGATGAAAGCGAATTGAATTGATTTGGATCTCCTGTCATATGACGAGAACATTCACTATCTAAGTACCACCAGTCTTCATTCGCCTACACCTACATAACAGGAGATCATTTGTTAGTTTTGGGAACCAAGATGTACTTGGGTTCCCTTTTCGAACCAGATTGTTTCAATTTTTCTCGAGCTTCAAGAATTAATCTGACTCGTTTGAGGTTGAATGAAAGATCTCTATTTAATTTATCACAGCCACTGTCCCGATATCCAAGGTTTCCACAATAACCGCAAATCTTAGTTGGAGGAAGATTGACATAAGTTGTTGTCCTTTCCACAAAGAATCAATTTTTTTTGCTCTTGGCGCTTGGGTTTGTTGTTGGATTTGGACATGTTTTTGGGTATATCGAATTTGCCTTTATGCCACTTGGGCTTGGATTGAGTGGATCCAACTCCAGATCGTAGATTATAATCTCTGCAAGAGTTGTTCTACTTTCCGAAAGATCGTCACGATCTTGACTAACTCCTGATTTGGAGTTGAAACCCACTCAGGCAATTTAGAGGGAGTGACCTGTTTGATGAAATTGACTGGTTCGAGAGAGAGGGCGTGCTCCTTTGGTTCAGCTTTTAAGTGAGTTGTTTGACAGAAAAGTTTGGGGAAATGACTTTGGATTCATACCTGTTCATCTCATTTGAGAGACACAACATTTATGGAAAAAATAAGTGAGATCATGTTTGAGAGAGTCAATTTGAGTGAGTGACTATTCCTGTTCCCTTTGGTTGGATTCTATAAGGCTCTAGACTTTGTCAAGCTCCTTTTCAAGGGAGTCAACGTGTCGCCTAGAGTCTTGTAGATCCAGCCTAAGTGAGCAGGAGATAGTCTTGTGTTCCTCAGCTTCATCTCTCAAAGCAACATAAGGCCTTTTGAAATCTTGGAGTTCCGTAGTTAACTCGGTGATTTTTCTGTTGAGATCATCCTTAAGAGAGTTAGTCTCAGAAACCATTTTAGCAATCAGCGTTAAGAAACCTTTAGGAGATATACGATAAAGATTTGTCTCAAGATGAGAGCGAGTTACCTCGTTGTTAGGGATCATGGACTCAGTTGTATCATGCACCATGAGACAAATTAGACCGCTTGATTCGCATCAGTTGATCGTCAGAGTCTGAGTCTCCCAACCAACGGACGCCATCAGTGATCTCCCTTGAGGCTGCAGACTGTTATAATCTGAGTGGTTAAACTGGTGTAAAAATAAAATAAAAGAAAAGAAATTAAAAACTCAAAATAAACGTCGGGCTGCAAACAAATCCCGGTCGCAGTAGTATAGTGAAATGTAGCGACCTGGATATCGAACCGCGGGACTAATATACATATTATAGTACCTAAGAGATGAGCCGTGACAAAGAGGGGGGATTAATTGACTTGTATATTAAATTAAAAGAAAAGATAAAATAAACTAAATTAATAGATAAATAAAAGGAACCTCTGGGTCAGGTTTATAATCTGCATAATCAAGCTATTTCTACTGGTTTAATAATTGGCAAGGTTCTGTTATTTTCTAAGGGACTAAGTCATAGCCTCATAAGAACTCGTTCAACTGAATGCAAGGTCCGATGAAAACTCAAGAGAAAAGCCTGCAAAAACGGCAGAGGAGTATTGAGGAATTACATTTGCATCTGAAAATACTAACTCATTAAGTATAATAAGCTTTCTCCAGATTACGACTTTAATTAACTATCTATTTATCACCGGTCTGATCAAAATAGACTTAGCGGCAAGTTAATAACTCATGACATTTATTAAAAAGGCGCGAGGTAAGCTTTAATCGTAACAAACTATATATAATGTAAAACCAGTAAAAATAATGCATAATTAATACAGAAAATACAATAATAACCATTCCCAGAGGCGTACGTAACTAGCCTAACAATATAAATAGAAAACAGAGACAAGAGTAATAGAAATCATCCGTAATCACTCCGGCTCGCTCTGCTATTTTGTATAGGGCTGAGAGGTGGATATGGTGGAGTGTAAAAATAAATAAAACGGAGAAGGCGGAAGAAGAGAAATGAGATGGCGTGAGGTGAAGTGGATGTTGGGTCGAGGATGGATTGATGGATGGGTGGATCGTGGGTTTATATAGAGGAAGCGAAGGTTTGAAGATAGACAGACGCGTGAGCAAGTTTAGGAAATGATTGAGCTCATTGATTGCTCATTTATTGCACAGGGGACAAAGCTCACGTATGAGGAAAATAAGGTAGGCGGTGCGGAGTAGATAGATATGGCAGTGGACGAGTTGCAGACAGTCGCTGAAGACAAGTTGCAGACGACGACGGGCGAAGAAGAAAACTGTTGCGCGACTGATATTAGTCGCGTCCGCCTCTGCGTCCGCTTAAGTCCCGCGCGGACATCTCTGTTGTTCTCTCTCGCGTCCGCTCAGCAACCTCACTCGCGTCCGCCTAGGTTTCATGCGGACGTCTCTGTCTCTCTCCTCGTTCCTCTGTCCGCCCAGCGTCCTCTCTTGCGTCCGCCTCAATATCATGCGGACTCCACCCTGAGTCGTCCGCCTCCCAGACCGCCTAAGAATGAAGCGGTTGCCATTGTCTCACGTCCGCCTGCTTATTAGGCGGTTGCCTTAGGCGGTTGTGACCTATTTTCCTTCCAACTTTGACCGGCTCTAGATTCTTCGTTTGGACCTCGTTTTCTGAGCCGTTTGCGTCTATGTGTTCGTCTCTTCGTCTACTTCACTCCCGGCTTGGTTTTCCTCATGTTAAACCAATAATTTTGTGAGATAAACAATAAAACATAAACTAGAGGAAAATTAACCGAAGTGGAGAAATGAGCAAGAAAAGTGCTAATATTATATATGAAATACACCTATAAAACATGCTCATTTGGACACTTATCACACCCCCACACTTATCTTTTTGCTTGTCCTCAAGCAAAATCACGTAACCAAGTAAGTAGAGAATGCTCAATACTAACAAATATTATTATGAAGGGTAGGATAAACATGATCTTTAAACTTATTGAGGAGTGTGAAAAATTAACTGCTGGGCATAGGTGTGCTCAGGGTAAAAATAAAATATAGAGTTTGGGGTATGATCCAAGGTACTTCAATGTTTCTTTTTAGGTGACTTTGAGAACTTTTACCATGGCCAACTTCTCTCAAGAATGGGCATTGAGGAGAAAACAAAAGGGAAAATAGATTTACGCATTTATTTCACTTTTGCATAAGGGATGAGAAAATGTAGGCATTACGCCTTTGTATTTAAGGACACTCAACTCTCTTTTGTTGGTTACCAATGGTGTCTCGCAAGTCCCTTATTATTTTGTATTTTCCTTTCTTTCTCTTTCTTTTTTTTACAGAGAAGTACCCCTTAGCAATCCCTAAGAGAGAAGACAGAAAGAAACCCTGAGCAATAAAATCCAACCATTTGCAGATTATTTGGTCACACCGCATATAAAATGCTCCTCAAAAGTAATCAAAATTTTAAAATTTTGTACCATTTATCCTACAATTCATAACAGTATTTTCTTAAAGAGAACAACCCCATATAAAGGGTCCATAATATTTGAATTGGACAAACGCATGATAAGGAGAGAGATTAAACATTTAAGCACAAAATGTCACCGAAAAGGGCACACTCCCCCACCTTAAATTGAACAATGTCCTCATTGTTCACCAGAAAAAAAAAGGGAAAGTTTCAGAAGACCTTTTCGGTAAGTAGATAAAATAGCTTAACACAAAGATCACAAATAAACATTTAAGCACATAAACGCTCCTCTGCAGTTTTTATTTAATTAAAAGCAAAATTAAAGAAACTGGTACTCCCCTGATTTTATTTTTGCTAGCGTGTATTGGACTTCCCCCACACTTGAGCTTCAGCCTCAAGTAGCGTAGCATGGTTGCGGTGTCCACATGGAGGTGCACCTGCATAAGACACTAGAAGCATCCATACTATAAACGGGGTTAAAAGTTAGCAAAAATAAAATTTAAAGAGAACCTGAAAATTAAAAGAGCATAAAAGCAAATAAAAGCAAAATAAAATAAAAGTACACCCGGGTTGCCTCCCAGGAAGCTGCCCTTCTTTAACGTCTTTGGCTAGACGCCTGCTTTGTTATCCTGGATCAAAACAAAACGTTACCTCGGCATATAAAATAAGAAAATTAATACTCCACAAAATCTGGTTTTTGAGGAGGTACTGCCGGGAACGTAGTTCTAACAGAAGACCCGGTGATGATGATTTTTCTTCCTCAAATTGGAGGATGTAAACATCCTCCTCTTGTAGGTGAGGCTCACAGAAAGAACGCTGATCAAAATCATCTTCAGAGAAAGTTAATTCTTTGAAGGTGATAGTGGCGTTTTGTTTGGATATCTTGGCGGGAGGTAATGGCAATTCCTTCTCTTCATTTCCGAGGATGTAAGTATCCTCATCTTCTGTATAGAGCAAAGAGAAGGATGGAAAATAGCGGTATTTGATTTCAGAGGGAGGGATCTCCACGAATGGCTCGTTTGTAGTGGGGTGTTCTACCTCTTGAACAGTTTCGCTCTTTGGTTGCTGCTGTTGTTGAGCGATTCTCTCCAGGTAGTCTGGTTGATCTTCTAACCAGAGTTGCTCTTGAAATATGAGACAATCCTCATAATCATGAGCTCCCCCACATACGGAGCAGTATAAATCCTGCCAATATTCAAACGCTTCTTCCATTTGCCACGTACAGTTTTTTTTTGTGTTTTTGTATATAAAACAAAACTACTGAAACAGATTAGAAAATAAAATGATTATCAACAAACACAATAATAATATAAGTGGTACGGAGATGGAGAAATTTATAAGCTGGAGCAATTTGAAGTCGGGAAGAACAGAAAAAACAAACGCGCGCTTCTGCTTTAGTTTTGTCCGCTCGGGCGTCCGCGTGGTAGTGAGGCGGACAAGGCTAGTGCGTCCGCTTGGACGACCGCGCAGAATCGAGGCGGAAGTGGCTTAGCTGACCGCCTGGGCGTCCGCACGGGAGTGGGGCGGACGAGCCTCTGTTCGCTTTTTTTTTCCTTCTTCTTCACGTACTCACTAAACAAACGTTACTTACTGAAACAACATTAGAAAACTAACATACTATTAATATAAACAAAATATAAAAGATAATTAATATAAACAACAAACAAAATAATATAGACAAAATATTTTAATATAACAAGTTAATAATCCGGGGCTTAGGGACTAGAATAAACTAGTCCCCGGCAACGGCGCCATTTTGCAGACTGTTATAATCTGAGTGGTTAAACTGGTGTAAAAATAAAATAAAAGGAAAGAAATTAAAAACTGAAAATAAACGTCGGGCTGCAAACAAATCCCGGTCGCAGTAGTATAGTGAAATGTAAGCGACCGGATATCGAACCGCGGGACTAATATACATATTATAGTACCTAAGCGTGTCACAAGAGGGGGGGATTAATTGACTTGTATATTAAATTAAAAGAAAAGATAAAATAAACTAAATTAATAGATAAATAAAATGGAACTCTGGGTCAGGTTATTATAATCTGCATAATCAAGCTATTTCTACTGGTTTAATAATTTGGCAAGGTTCCTGTTATTTTCTTAAGGACTAAGTCATAGCCTCATAAGAACTCGTTCACCTGTAATGCAAGGTCCGATGAAAACTCAAGCAAAAGCCTGCAAACGGCAGAGGAGTATTTGAGGAATTACATTTGCATCTGAAAATACTAACTCATTAAGTCATAATAAGCTTTCTCCAGATTTACGACTTAATTAACCTATCTATTTATCACCGGTCTGATCAAAATAGACTTAGCAGGCAATTTAATAAACTCATGACATTTATTAAAAAGGCGAGAGATAAGCTTTAATCGTAACAAACTATATATAAATTAAACCAGTAAAAATAATGCACAATTAATACAAATACGTAATAACCATTCCCAGAGCGTACGTAAACTAGCCTAACATATTAAATAGAAAAACAGAGACAAGAGTAATAGAAATCATCCGTAATCACTCCGGCTCGCTCTGCTATTTTGTATACGTAGGGCTAGAGGTGGATATGGTGGAGTGTAAAAATAAATAAAACGGAGAAGGCGGAAGAAGAGAAATGAGATGGCGTGAGGTGAAGTGGATGTTGGGTCGTGGATGGATTGATGGATGGGTGGATCGTGGGTTTATATAGAGGAAGCGAAGGTTTGAAGATAGACAGACGCGTGAGCAAGTTTAGGAAATGATTGAGCTCATTGATTGCTCATTTATTGCACAGGGGACAAAGCTCACGCGTGAGGAAAATAAGGTAGGCGGTGCGGAGTAGATAGATATGGCAGTGGACGAGTTGCAGACAGTCGCTGAAGACAAGTTGCAGACGACGACGGGCGAAGAAGAAAACTGTTGCGCGACTGATATTAGTCGTGTCCGCCTCTGCGTCCGCTTAAGTCCCGCGCGGACATCTCTGTTGTTCTCTCTCGCGTCCGCTCAGCAACCTCACTCGCGTCCGCCTAGGTTTCATGCGGACGTCTCTGTCTCTTCTCCGTTCCTCTGTCCGCCCAGCGTCCTCTCTTGCGTCCGCCTCAATATCATGCGGACTCCACCCTGAGTCGTCCTCCTCCCAGACCGCCTAAGAATGAAGCGGTTGCCATTGTCTCACGTCCGCCTGCTTATTAGGCGGTTGCCTTAGGCGGTTGTGACCTATTTTCCTTCCAACTTTGACCGGCTCTAGATTCTTCGTTTGGACCTCGTTTTCTGAGCCGTTTGCGTCTATGTGTTCGTCTCTTCGTCTACTTCACTCCCGGCTTGGTTTTCCTCATGTTAAACCAATAATTTTGTGAGATAAACAATAAAACATAAACTAGAGGAAAATTAACCGAAGTGGAGAAATGAGCAAGAAAAGTGCTAATATTATATATGAAATACACCTATAAAACATGCTCATTTGGACACTTATCAGAGGCTTCCCGAACTGATTTTTGAGGAGGGGGGCAGTCCTTCTTGAAGTGGCCAGACTTGTTGCAGTTGAAGCAAGTGACAGAGTTGAAGATTTCTTTGGACGGGTTTGAGAATGACCGACTCTATCAGTTTGGCTGGCTCTGCATGAATTTTCGAAAATTCTTTACTATAAAGACAAAGTCTTCCATAGTCTCAGCCCCACTTTCTTCAACTATGATATCAACTAGCTCAACCTTTGCTTGTCTAACTTGGTTATCAGCAATATAGGCACCGTCTTGACTGTGCTGAGTTGTTTTAACCTGCAAGGCTTGGTCATTTATAGCAGTGGTTTGAGCAGAAGAGGAAGACGATGCATTACCTCACTTCTTTCTGACATTTTTCTTGTACTTATCTACGGACTGTAGATAAGACCCCAAGTCCTGATAGCTCCATTTGGAAAGATCTTTGCAAGCTTTGGTGGAGATTACAGTTTCTGCCCACTCTTCTCTGAGACTATCGAGCATCTTGTGCAAGACACTCTTTCTATCCGGTAGAATATTGACTTCCTACATAGTGGTTGTTAATAAATAAAAACGATCAAGTACATCTTCCAAAGACTCACCAGGTTTTTGCAGAAAGTTCTCATAATCCATTCACAGTTCTTGGGCGTTGCATTTTGATGGGGTAAAACCTAACGGCAAGTGTACCGTTCAATTTTAGCAAGTTTTAATTAGAGAGTATTCCCTCAGTATCGAACCAGAGGAGGCGATGTCTAGTTTTAATCTTTACTAAACGAAAAGAAATAAAAAGACTAAATAACGTATGAAAAACAGGAAATTGGGGGTTTTGGTTTGATGAAAATTATAGTTGTAAATAGATTGTAAAACAGTACGTAACAGAAAAATAATTGTTTCGAAACTGATTTGAGAAAGAAATCCCGGTTTACTACTACTCCCTAAATATGTAATTCCTTTCCCTAAGTGATTTCCAAAACAATTCTGAATAACACCCTAGAATTATGGCAATTTACCTCTGGTCTCCCGCTTAGCAAATTCTAATTAGTAAAGACCGAAATCTAACTCTCGTTATGAACCCACTGTTTACTAACCGCTTTAAGGACAATCTAGATTAATGGTCAGTTAGCAATTTAGAGGAATTACCGTCTCTATACTAACCGGTTCTTTTCCTGTATTCAATTGAAAGCCGCAGTCGTCACTTATAAGCTAACAAAATAATACTCCCTCTGTCCCACCCACAGTGTCCATTTCACTATTTGAATATGTCGTTTGACTTCAATATTTAACATGTAATATAATAAATTTTTATAAATTTATATTTTATAATGGATTCCTTATGTGAAAAACTATATATTGTACAATTTAATTTTTCAAAATAATTTTATCTTATATGTTTAATATTGAAGTGGAAAAGCGTGCCAAAAAGCAAACAGGACACTTATGATGGGACGGAGGTAGTAATCTTTATAATTGGCCAGATTATAAACGATTAAGGAAAGGGGGTTGCTATTCGCAGTACAAAATTACTAATCACCGCAGTACAATTTGTTTTTAAATCATATTAACGTTGTAAACATGTAATGATGTGTCCATGTGTTTTTTTTTTAAAAAAAAGATATCTGAAAGTAATTTAACCCAATAATTTGTAGTTGATTAGTACTGAATTTTGCTAGTTACTTTTTAATTGTAATCAATACTGGAATCTTTTTTTTAAAAAAAAGTGTTGGATTACATTTTTATGTGTTTACACTATTAATATGATTTAAAATTAATTTGTACTGCAATTAGCAAAAACTTTACTATTTGCAGTACAAGTTTTTTTTTTCACCAAACTTAGTTGAATAAGTTGGAATGTTGTGGGGAGACATTTTTTTCTGAAACAAATGAGAATTGAATGACCAAATTTCAGTCACAATGAGTAAAACAACAAAGTTGGAACAACTAAGTTATAACAACTAAGTTAAAGAAAAACAAAGTTACAATAACTAGGTTAAAGAAAAACTAAGTTACAACAACAAAGTTAAAGAAAAACTAAGTCACAACAACAAATTTAAAGAAAAACTAAGTTACAACAACAAAGTTACAGAAAAACTAAGTTACAACGAGTTACAACATAATTGATATTATCAATCATCATTACTACCAACTGACTCATCACTCTCGCCTTCATATGAATTGGAGAGTGATTCGAGTTCTAACAAAATGGAACTGTCATGCACTTCATTGCTTGCAACTGACTCCATTGAAAAATCACTGTTGTCTTCATACGAATCTAGGAGTGATTCTGCTTCCCGCAAGATTGAACTGTCATACACCCCCACCCAGTCATTACTTCCAGTAGATTCTTCTTGGTTATGGAGTTCCTGGTTGTGGATTGATTCATTATCCACCATTGAAACATCACTCTCTTCTGTATCGGAAAGGAATTCATGCTCCCATATGATATTAGAAGTGTTTTCGGAATTTGATGAGTGACTCATGATAATGTGAATGGGTTGTGAATTTGAAGGAGTTGGTGGTGTGGAAATATGAATTGTAAAGAATCAGTAGCAACTCTACTCCTTTTATAGAGAAAGTACAAGCTCCAGATTTTTGCTTAAAACATTGTGCTTGTGTCTGATAGTGACTTTGTCCTTAAAGTTGATGCTGAAGCTAATAGTGACTGCGTCCTTACATGTATTCCCCATAAATTTGTGAAATGTCATTTCGTATCTTGTATAGTCTTACATGGTGTCAAATTAAGACATTAATTGAGCTCACTCGTGTCAAATTAAGACACTAATTGGCTCAATTAGTGTCTTGATTTGACAAGAGTTTTTGCATTTTTTATTTCCAATACATGTGGATTTTCAGTTCTCATGACGTAAACATTGGGTTTATTTCGTTCGGTAGAATGGTTCTACATATAGCGTTCTTCGGTTTCGTATAACATTCTTTGGTAGATGTTTGGACATGGAATAAACGCGCCGTTATACTTTTCTGGATTTATAATCTTTGGTAGATGTTTGGACGTGGTATAAACGTGTTGTTATACTTTTCTGGATTTATAATCTTTGGTAGATGTTTGGACGTGGAATAAACGTGTCGTTATACTTTTCTGGATTTATAATCTTTGATAGATGTTTGGACGTGGAATAAACGTGTTGTTATACTTTTCTGGATTTATAATCTTTGGTAGATGTTTGGACGTGGAATAAACATGTCGTTATACTTTTCTGGATTTATAATCTTTGGTAGATGTTTGGACGTGGAATAAACGTGTTGTTATACTTTTCTGGATTTATAATCGTTGGTAGATGTTTGGACGTGGAGTTTTTACATTTTGATATATTTCAGTTATTGTGACATAAACATTACATTCTAACCGCTTCGTAGAGTTGTCGATTCCTATATTTCATCCTTCACATGTGACTGAACTCAGGCGCATGCTGAGTATGATGTGTCTGAATTGCTTAAAGTTGAAGCCCAGTAAGGTAAATAATTGTATCCGTTTCTTTATGATGCACTTGTATATCTCCATATGAAGCTTTTGCATCAGTTTTCATCGATCCAGTGTTTGTATAGGTCTGAAAAAATCTAGTCAGTGGTCAATCAAGTGCTGTTTGACTTCTGACGTAGTTATTTCCTGAATTATGTACCTAACTTGATTTTGAATTTATGGCCAGGCACCTACGAACACTGCTGGTATGGTTGATATGAAATAGGGTTAGATGCATCTACATTTCTCTCATAGTTTGTTTCAATCTTTTATGTTCAGTTTCTTGTAATGTGATAGTTAAATAGAACAAGAACAATGATGGAGCAGTCTCCTTGGAGCTTAGAATGCCTGGAAGGATGAAAAAACAAGGCAGTGAGTGGAGTTTCCAGAAGCGGTATGGTGCGTTTGCTCTTGGTTGATCAATTGATTAAAAAGGATGGTGATTTTAATCTCGTTGCTGATACTTTTATCCTTATCCTAACAAACTACGTATCAAAAATGTTCAAAAAGCTTCCAAAGGAAACAAGAAAGAAGTTTGAAAAGAAAGGGTACTTCCCCTAAGATGGATACATCATCAAATACTTGTCTGTTCCACCAAACTGCTTATCCATTCCAGATGTATCTGATGGAATAAGTGTCATGTCCTCGGTGAGTTATGGTGCTACTCTTTCTGCCATGCCCTTTGTTACCTTTTTTTCCCAATGTTTTCATTCTTGTTTTCTAACTTATCTGCAGGATGTGTCTTCAGCAATGCTGAAGAAGGTACTAAGGAAGATCGAGGAAATAAAGAGTTCACGATCAGGTGAGCCTAACTTCCAGCTCATGAAGATGAAGTCAATGCTTTACAGGTGGTTGTAGCTCAGTATCTTCAAGTGCGAGGCATTGGACAGAGAATTAACATTTAGGAGCAATGAAGAGCAAAATAACGGCATTTCTAGAAATTTTTGGCATAGTCTCCCCGTTTTTCTTCTCTTCCCCGGTTCTAAGAACCTCCACAAAATGAACCAGAAGGTGATTTCCAGCAATTTCAGCAATACGGTAACAATCACCAAGTCCACTAGAAAATAACTACATCCATACTGTATCTTAAAACAAAAAAAAACATAAAATCCTAAACTATGCCCCTCCGTACTGGTGATAGTACGAATCCCATATAGTCAAGGTACTGAGAACCTCATCTAACCTATGTTCAGTTTGCCTCTGTTCCTTGTGCGGCATAACTAACCCTTTAGTTTTCAAAAATTGCATTTTAGCCCCTTTTTACTTATCATTTTGTACCTATAAGCCCTTTAACTCTTTCTAATACTTTAACTTTGTTCTAAACACATTATAAACTTAAAATACAGTAAATGAAACAGTAGGTATTCGGCCTTAATAGTTACAACACCAAAACCAATACATTTAACCCTAAATAAGGAGTTACCTCCTAATGCCCAAATGTTGATTTTTCAAGAGGCTTGTAGCTTGAAGTTTTCCTTGCTCTTCGGCCCTATTTACAGAGGAGTTTCACTTAAATTATTGGTACAAATTTCAAGCTTAACCAACTCTTTACTTTCAAGGTTTAGTTTAGAGTTTTTACCTTTACAAAGATGGACTTTTCCACACTTGTTTCCCTTGTTTTTCTTGGCTGTTTCAAGGGGTTCCCAACCTCCAATTTCCTGCCATAATACAAGGAAAAAGAAGGTTCAAAAAATAGAAGTATACACACCCCATAATCCATGGTAAAAGCTTAAGGCACAAAGATGGGTTTTAAGCTTGGTTTAATACGTTAGAGTGTCAAAATGGTGGTCTTGCTCCTTTAAAATTTCGGCCGACACTAGGAAAGCATGAAAGAAGTTAGTTCCTTGGTAGATATAAGAGGGAATGGTGATTTAAGGATGAAAACATAAAATCATAAAACTTTACCTTAGTAAAATGACTAAGAAAATTATCGGTTTGACATTCGATTTACTACACTTGTTACTTAGTCACTTAAACTTTATTTTAAATTACCCAAAACTTGTAAAATAAGTTTATAAGTATATTTAGGTCATTATGAATCATTTTATACAGCAAGTACTGTAACACCCCTAACCCTAAACCTATAATGACGTCGCAAGTCGTAGCATAATAAATAATAATTCGCAGCGGAAAATAAAACTAACTACCTTGGTGTTACACGCCGTTACTCACCCTCGTGAGTAACAAGGCATCCATCCAACAACCTTAACTCCTCACGCTGTGATGAACAGATACTGAGCACTCCTAATTATTACAAACCAGATCCAACTAAATGAGCAACTAACTGAATACAACAACCTCTTTAATACAATACAAAATAAAAACAAAGGTGTTTGCTGAAAACACATCAGCTACCCCCGTGTCCCGCACTCCGGCTTGAGTCTTCTTCAATAACCTGGAATGTTTGGCCCATTGAAGGGCTCAGCAATCTAAATGCTGGTATGCTAAATGTAGTCCTAAGTCATCTAGATTCCTTTAGTCGTTTTAGCCATCTTGATATTAGATTCATAACAAGATATTCCGGTTTACAACAATAACAGTAATAATTGTAAACATTAAACAACCACACAACAATTCACCTATAAACATCACTGTACAATAGTACACAACTCCAATAACCACACATCAATAATCCATAGCAAAACCAATAATCACACATCAACAATCCATCACGATAACCAAACAAGATACGCGTATTAAACTATACTTGTTAGTTGGCCACCTGGCCCTTATCCTTTAAACCAATCACTTAACTTTTCCAATTAAATTCCACCTCAGGCGTCATGTCAAGACTACCCTTAATAACTTATTAATGGACGATAGTCCCCTGGGTTCCAATGGAACCGTTACCAGCTGACCTTATGGCCCTGGATAATATATTGACCGATCCGGTCGAACCTGTGCACCAACGGCAGTGCCCTCCGCCATCCCAGAATGTGGCTGATGGATTCCCTTGAGTGACTCCCCATTGAAGTCTCTCGTAGTGATCACTATACGTAACCAGAAAGTCGAAACAGTCTGGATTCCGCTCTTTATAAGTTAGCCCTTTAGTTAGTGGTACAATAACCAATACTTGAATTAAAACTATAACAGTTGACCATCAGTTAGGTTCAATAATACCTAAAGGTCAGTTAGTCTTTTTCCTAGTTTAGATGTATAAACTTCCAGTCATAAGACATTCGCGTATAAAATACAACGCAACTGAAATACCCCAAATCTTATTAATACTTTAAAAATATTAAATAATGGAGAATGGATCTGGAAACAGATCATTTTAGTTAAGCATACTAATCTATGCATGCAAATGTACGTAAATTAATATTACTATGCGTGCACATGCAAACTCACGCATGCAAACGTCACGTAAAAATAGTCGTTTTTACCATAAACGCTAACTAGCGTAATTTTACTAAACACATTCGTACAAACGTTCATGTACGATTATTAACAAGGACTAAACTTCTTGCATAACAAGCTCAATAGAGAGAGCGTCAACAAGGAAAGAACAATACCAACGTGTATACAAACGAGCAACGTAAATATTTTACAAATGCCTAAGCTTATAAATGCTACAATAAAATGAAATACACATTTATATAAATGTAACAACTTATGTTACACTTATTTTATATATTATGAAGATATAATAACTCATCAAAGGTCAAAGACGCGCACTAAACATCTTGACAGGAAGAACGTTCGTAAAACGCCTTTAAACGTACAATTACGCGCGACCTTGTAATACATGAGTCCTATGACCTTTTTAACTCAAACCAAATGTTCATACCCTCATTATATGACTATACAAACATAGTCCCTAAGCTATATTTAGTCAAAAATGCAAAACGCTCGGGAGTGCTCACGCACGCCCCTTAAAGCACGAAAAGCCCGGAGGAGTGCCGAGGTGGCACGAACTCCTATAAAATTAATTCTTAGAGTTCCTAACATCATCATTAACCATCCTAAGAGAACACATGAAGTGGTTTCTCAAATTCAACAAAAACCCGCAGGAGGATTTCTTAACGCTCCTTTTTGCCCGGAGTGTCCGATAGCCCGGAAATTATGACATGGGTTGATGTAACCCATATAACTCAATGTAACATCTTTATTATTTATTTACTATAATAAATGTTTTATAATCTTGGAACTCAAGAAGACAACTTATTTCCCAAAAATCCTTAGAGCACAAAAACGCACATTCGGGTGTCACTAAAACGTGTTTTACGCAATTACCTTGTAGTTTTTGACATGACACGAATTAAAAATCTTGAATAGGATAATGACCCTCTAAATCAATTAAGGCAGTGTCAAAACAAGGAGCTCTATAGGGCCGATTTTCTACCTAAAAACTAGTATAAATTTACATTTAAAACTTATAAAAGGTATAAACTGGTGACTCCCTTCCCATGTGCTATAATACTTAATGGCAAAGAATTTAGGTCTCATTTGACCTCCATGCTGTCGAAATTATGCAAGGAAACAGGCCATGTTAGCTAGACAAAAACC